>CAUYRH010111729.1:0-18368 GCA_963574655.1 Perodicticus potto
ACTGAATAAGTGCTTCTGACCTGATGCTGTTCTACCTTTGCCTATTACTGATTACACTAATCAGATTTATGTTTTCCAGAAAGGTCACCAAGCCACACACAATAAAGATGGTTCCAGTCCATGTACCCCTGTATCACTCTCCCTCCAGAGAAACCCTAACTGCCCCCTTCCATCATCGCCTGATTCAGCAGGAAGCAGTTAGAGCGAGTCTTCGCCCCTTTTCCCTAACAGCAGTTAGGGTTTCTACTCGGAGAGGGAGAATTGATGCAGGACATCTGCTGCCCTAGCCAGCTCAGCGGAGCTGGCGGACCTGCCACCTCCTTCTTGGTGGTGTTGGTGCTGTGGCAGCCAGCTGAAGAGCCAGCAGGCTGGATGACAGGCAAGGAGAGGGACCACCAATACCCACCAGAGGCTCCAATAGCCAAAAAGCCTGGACAACTGCCAAGGAGACACCTGTGCCTTGGTGTCTCCTTCACTTTACACTTAGGACTAAATGTGGAACCCCTATTTCCTATGCCTAGGTCAATTTCTTGTGAATTTCCTAGGCCTCAATTCCATGAATGTACTGTATCCATTCATTGATGCACTCATTCACCTTGCCCCCGGCAGAAGGGACTGTATTCATTCCTTTCCTGGCCAAGGAACCCATACACCTATATATACCCTGAGGCTAAAGGCCTAAAGGAGGAGACGGGGAAAGACCGGGAGAGGAACGGAGAGACCTTCTCTCTCCCCACTTGAATTCTCTCCCTCTACCAGGAGCTTTAGTGTTTTCTGTAAATCAATTCTGTCTTACCACTGGGTGGGGGGGAAGAAATAATGTAATGAAGTATAATAAAATACATGTATTTAAAAATAAAAAAAATAAAATAAAATAAAAAAAGAGAAAGGTGTTTGGTACAAAAAATTATAGATGTCTAGTTAGGGTAAATTCAGTTTTATCAAAGGGTGTAGAACTGTGTTTCAACCTTTTTTAACCTCACCGCACACTTGAACCTATCGTTAAAGTTCTGTGGCACACTTACATTATGTTGATCCAAAACAAAGAGCAAAAAAGAATATGCTTAATGTGCTTCAAACTTCTTTGAAAAATAATTTAGTTAAAGGACTTTAAAAATTTTCACAGGACTCCTAAGATCTTCTCTCAGCATACCAGTGTGCTGTGGCATACTGGCTGAACATCACTGGTACAGAAGATCACGCCATTTCAAGATTGCTGTGTGTCAGAGTTAAAAGAGAACTTTAAGCCAAACACAGGTCCATTCAAATCCCACCTTACAGCACAAAAATCATAGATTACTTAATCTGCCTTAGCCTTAGTTTCCTCATCCGTAAAAGTGAGATTAATACATAACTGATCTGGTATTTACATGTAGAAACATTTATAAGCCTTCTTGCTTTTGTATCCTAAGCTTCAAAAGACATTCTTTGCCCTTTCCTAGGATCAAACAGTAAGTTGCTGGCAAGGACTAGATTAAAACTCCAGTATCATAAAGGCAAGATCAGTGTTCTTCTCTCTTTATCAAGTTGTCTCTTTGTGCCACTGTTTGTCAACTGGATCCCAAACTTTTCCTGATTATTTCTCTGATGAGCTGTTAAACATTGACAGCACCTAATACATCCTGTTCTCTTATGAATTTATTTATTATCAAGTAATTGTAAAGCATCTGCTATGTGTCAGCCACTATTCTAATTACTGGCGATAGACTGGTGATCAGCAGAGACAAGCTGCCTGACCTTGAAGAGCCCATAGCCAGTCCAGGGAAAGGAGTGGAAGGGCAAATGACAGAAAATAAACAAATAAACAAGAAATAAATCAGATGGTGATAAGTGCTAGATAGAGAATTAAAATAGGGTTCTTTGATAGAAAGTGACCCGGTGGCAGTGGTAGACTCCTCTCTCAGGAGAAAATGTTTAATCTGTGATCTAAATTAAAAGGAAAACCCAGCCCTGTGAAAGGAACTAGCATGGAATCCGTAGAGCAGAAATGAACTCCATGTGTTCAAGACACATATAGAGGTCAAGACAGCTAAAGCAGAGTGGACACAGGGAGGGGATATCAGATAAAATCATAGAAGTAGGTAGATATCCCACATCATAATATGGGATTTCTAAGCCAAGGGAAGGAGTTTGGATTTTATTTCTTGGGTTGTAAGAGAGCACAGGAGGATCTTAGCTGGAGGACATATCGTAGTCAGATTTAGGTACATATGAGAAAGGGAGAGAAAGCCTCAAGGGCGGGGAGAGGAAGAGGAGATGGTAAAGATATCAACAGATAGAAGACAGAAAGAAACACAGCACCTAACAATGATCTCTCCTTATGTCAAACTTGAAGCCAGTTTTAGATGTTTCACCATAACAAAGAAAAAGAAACATTAAAAGCCTGCACATAAGTCCAGTTACAAACAAGGACAAATAGGACACATTTTAATGAAGATAAAATTCAGGCACATTTTAATGAAGATAAAATTCAGGCAGAGAAGTAGGAGGGGGTTACCTTGGGAAACACAAAGCAAAGAAGGCTTTCAACATTTTGTTCTAGAAATCTCCTTGTCCTACAAAGCTGCCTCATCACTCCCCTCTCCTCTCTCTGCCTCTCAGCATACCTGTCTCGCCCCTGCTTACAATGCTGATGAAATGTCCTCTTCTTCTTCTTCCTTGGAACCTTTGTTTAAAGCTTTGTCACCCTTTTTTATGTAGATAAATTTTGCCCTAATTTAGATCCCAAACTGAGCTACAACCATGTTCTAGCTCAGGGACACAAAGGTTCTTTCTTGGACCCTTCCAAATTAGCAACTACAAAAACAGTCCTGGTGGGACTGGGGAAATTATAACTGACCAATCATTTTTCTTTCTTTCTTTTATTTTCTTTTTTTTTTGCAGTTTTTGGCTGGGGCCAGGTTTGAACCCACCACTGCCGGTATATGGGGCTGGTGCCCTACTCCTTTGAGCCACAGGTGCTGCCCTGACCAATAATTTTTAAGCAATGGAGGCAGCATCTCATGTGCAATCACTCAGTGGACCCATACAATAGGCAACATTCTAAGATGAGCCCCAAGATTCCTAATCCCTGCATGATTCCTTTCTCTTACCTATGGATGGGATGCCACTCTGGGTTAGATTTTGTGGAAAAGGTGGAAGAATTTTGCTGATATAATCAAGATTCTGAATCAATTGCTTTTGAGTTAATCAAAAGTGAGCTTCTTTTAGGTCAGCCTGGCCTAATCAGTGAACTCTGTAAATGCATATTTAGACCTGGATTGAAAGGAGGAAGATGAAGCAAGGATTGTTCCTATTGGCCTTGAAGTGAAAAGAACACATGTAAGAGGACATATGGCAAGGATCTAGGGAGTGAGATCACCCCCAGGCTGACAGCAACCAAGAAAAGGGGGTTCCCAGTTCTACAAACTAAAGGGAATAAAGTCTGCCAATATCCATACAGTCTTGGAAGAGAACTTTGAGATCCAGAAATGAACACAATCCAGTCAACACCTTGTTTTCAACTTAGTGGAACATATAGCAGAGGACTCAGCCCCAATCTCTGCCTGGACTCCTGACCCACGAAGCCTGTGAGACAATAAATATTTATTTTTGAAGCTGTTCAGTTTGTGGTGATTTGTTATGCAATAATAGAAAATAATACGATCTGTGGATAGCATGAATGAATCTACTTCATCAGTGTTATTCTGTGGTTACCTTCATTTTTCTGTAGCCTTTCTTCCCTTGCCTCCAGCACAATGCTTTTGTTTCTTGGTTAGCATGTCTTACTCTTGCTGGTACAATCTGTCCCCTTGATGCCCTATTGCGATTACTTTCTAACAGGATTTTTAAAGTGCCTTAGTCAATTTCCAAAATACCATAAGCTGGGTCCAATAAACAACAGAAATGTATTTCTCACATTTGCGTAGGCTGGAAATTCAAAATCAAGACACCAGCAGACTTAGTGTCTGGTGGAGGCCTGCTTCCTGGTCCATTGCTGTCTTTTTCTCTTTGTCCTCACAAGGTAGAGGGGAGGAGGGATTTCTCTGGAGTCTCTTTTATAAGGGCTCTAATGCCACTCATGACAGCTCTGCCCTCATGACCTCCTACATTACCTCCCAGAGTAGAGATTTTAACATAGGCATTTTAGGGAGACACAAACATTTAAGCCATAGCATGAAGGGTTATAAAACATTCATTCATTTCCCAAGGGTGTCTTTCCACCCCAATTTTTCTTTCCTGTCATATCCCTCTTTTAAAGTCCTAATTATCCTATTAAGTATGGCTCATGGGTCACTTTCACTATAAAGTCTTATTTTGTTACAGCTGTGACCACTTACTCCAAGTTCCTTTGGAGTATTTCCTCTATGTGTCTTTATGTTGCTCTTTGCCTTGTTCTTGATTTATATGTTGGTTATTTCTCAGCCGCAGTTGGGCTGTAGGTTCTTTGACCAACAGGGTCCACGTTCATTCACTAGCACCAAATAAAATCAATACTCAAAATTTGCAAATTTGTTGGTTGCTAAAATGTTTTTGTAACTTAAAAATCAATACTCAATGGAACTTTCATGATCATTCGCAGACATGCAAGTGTGGAGAGTGGCCAAAAATTTGAGTTTCCTGACACGCAGATGCCCAGCTGGGGTGGAGTAAGACAGTTCCCTTCTTGTTTCAACTTTCTTGCCTTTTCTTCGGTCTGTCCAGTGCGTGGTTTCTGAGCTTCATACTATTCATTGTCGAGCTTGTTGTTGAAATTGGCCCAAGTATTATGCTAAAGTTCTATCTAGTATATCTACACACAGAAGGCTGTGGTTGCTTCACAGAGAGTACACATATGTTAGATAATCTTCATTCATGCTTGAGTTAAGTGTTGTTGCCACAAATTTAAGGTGAATGAATCAACAATACATACATACCAAGTATACCATCTTTAAACAAAAACATGCATTATATAATGTTAAGTGTTCATCCATTGACAAAAATGTTGTGAGCAGAAGCTCAAAGGAACCAAGCTGAAAACACCCTGCACAAATCAATAAAGGCAAGAACTGTGATAAGAGCCTAAAACCCTGAGAAGGTACAGGACTAACTAATAATAATGATAACAATCAGCCACTGTCCCAGTTTGCTTCTTTTTCTTTCTTTTCTTTTTGTTTTTTGCATTTTTTTTTTTTTTTTTTTTTTTGGCTGGGGCCAGTTTTGAATCTGCCACCTACGGCATATGGGGTCAGCGCCCTACTCCTTGAGCCACAGGCTCTACCCACCTGTTTCCTCCTTTATAATTGCTCCTCTGGAGTCACATAGGTGGCTGTCATAAATATCCTTATCTTTCTCCATAGATAATATCACTTTTACGAAAGCTAATGGTAGTTCCTGATCTATCTATTGCCCAGCCCCAGCATTGAGTGGGATGGCTGACCCACCCAGACAGACCAATGGCCCATACCACGGAATTAACTGAACTGGTCCACTCCCTCTACCCCAAAAACTGATTCAGGAAAGAAGACAACTTCTATACCCCTATGGTTCTGCCCCAAATTCAACTGATTACCAAACCCACTTGCCTAGACTTTTGACCCATCTCCTTGCAAGGTGCCAGTGATATAAAACCCTTTCTCTGCTGTAACACCTGCCATCTCAGTGTACTGGCCTCCTCTTGGGCAGTGGGCAAGTAATCTGGTTGCATAGTAACAAAATTTTGTATTTTCCCTAGGAACAATCATTCAGTATTTGTTATTTTAGCATTTGTGGCAACTTTATAGAGCATAACTACTTCAAATAACAAGAATCAACTTCATTTAATATATTTTTCACTGCTTGTTAATAATTCCCAAATGAGCCCCATTTTTTCATATCATTGCTTCATCTCCCCATCCAGTCACCATCTGACTATCCATTACATAATTACTGATTTTGTTGTTTATGCCAGACATTGCTTCAAAGGCAAGCAAGAGAGACTTTTTTTTTATTTCCAGAAACATCATGGTCTGTGGACAGCTGGCCATTAGGTGGCAGGGCCCCCACAGGCTGGGGAAAATTCAGGGAATGAACCCCCAACTGCTTCTCCTCCTTTCCCAAAACAACCATATGCTTTCCTTCATGCTCTCTCTGCCAGAAGTCACTGTAGCTCTTTCTTTATCTAGTTAATTTTTAGGAACAATGCAGAAATCCTTGTGATCATCCCTTTTTTACTTCTTATTATATGTTAACAAAGCTAAGTAGAAACCATTAACAGGATGATTTGTCTTCGTTAAAGTTATTTACATTTTCCAATCATACTGTGGGACCAAGGGTATGTCTTTTATCTATGCTACTTCCCTGTAGACAACCCTGTTGAGATAATATAAAATAAAGCTGATTTTGTGCAGCAGCCATCAGCTCAGTCAGACTGAGAGAGGCTATCAGGGAAGGGTGAAGTCTAGGAAAACAGAGGTCTTCTCAAGGATACAACAAGGATACACCTGCAGGGTCCTCTCCATGGTGACTCAATTTGTAGACTTGACTTTCTAGAACCTGAACATTTCTACCTCTGTGAAATCCTGTAGTTCTGTGGCTGGAACAGTATCTCTTGCTTGATTCAAACTGACCAATGAGAAAGGTACTTGTGGGTTGGAATTTTTGACTAGAGACAAAAAAAGGGAAAGACCAAGCCAGTTGGAGAGTGCAGCCTTTTCGAATTCTTCTATGCTGTAAGCTGCAATAAAGCCCTTTCTCTTATAAACATGGTGTTTGGGTGTTCTTTCTCTACATTGGGCCTTGTCTTCCTACAACAAGACCTCTCCATCCCATCTTTCATCTCTGTGTCTTCTCTTGGGTTATATTTTCTTCAATCCTGACCACTTCCACTCTGTTTTTTTTCCCTTCCCCACACTGGTTCTTGATAGTAGTCCAGCAGTAAATAATAATAGAATGGTAAATACTATAGCACAGAGGATACATTTATTAAAGTTCATAGAGTTCACACTTTGAGTAACCCAAACCATCAGGGTTGGTCTTCTTAAGAAATAATAAAAAGAAAACAAACTTGTGAAGGACAATGGCAGAAGGAAGGGTGGGAAAATATACTAAAGGGTTAGAGAGCTTAGCATCATTAAAGATAAGAAAGAATTGTAGTAGAGCTGGAGGGTAGTAATTCAGAGAGAAAAAGTGAAATGAGTAAAAGCTAGAGATAATTAAAGAACATAGCATACTTTTGTAACATGCTATTTTTCTGCATAGATAAATGAAAGTATATTAAAGTGACTGCCACAAATAATGAAAATAATAAATGAAGATTAAATGGAAGAACTGAATCTTATATAAATAACTCAAGAAATATGTTTCAAATGCATCAGTTAAAAATCAGTATAACTTACTTTATAAGGTACATATTTATGTGCTATTGGTTAAATTAGATGTTTGTATAATAAAGAAAGCAACAACCTGAAAAGCACTTATAAAGTATTTTATGATGGGTGGCACCTTTTTTTAAAATTATGTTTTCATAGCTTAGTAATTTCAACGGGAGTTAATAGATTTTGCTCAACAAAAGAGAAAAAGGGCTCTTTAAAGGACCACAAGGTCACCCAGAGAAATGCTGAGTTGAAGAGGAAAGATTGACCTTACAAGATGCTGACCACACCTGAAACATGAATGAAAACAATGAAAGAGTTAGATTTCACATAGACGACAAAATTATTTAAAGGAATAATAATCAGAAAGGCATGAAGGGGAAGTGATTACGAGAAATAGTGAATCAAACAAAAAATAAACAGTCGCTGATGTTTACCATGCAATTTTACAGTAACATATTTTATAATAGTGCAAATGAAGAAAACCTAAGAACTAAACATTTCGATGTCAGTTTCACACTCTGAAATATATTAAAATAGAAAAGTATAGAGTTTATAAAATGATTATGGAAGACTATTCATTATTAAATGTATTATTAGACGTAAAACACTTTTAAATATCTTATGAAAATATTCATAACATTGGAAAGATAAGGAAAAAATATTAACAGTAGTATTTCTTGATGGATTTATGGCTTATTAGTGATTTTATTTTATATTTTTTATTTACATAATTCTAAAATTTTCTGCAATAATCAAATGTTATTGCACCATATGTGAAACAGTAAATTTTATGAATATTTCTCCATTTTTATTTCTTCAATTTAATATGCAGCCTTAAAGAAAGGCTCCTATGTGATCTTAAGTGACTTTTACTTTGCTGGAAAGTGTCCAGAATAGAAAGATGTTCCCGATTGTAGTTATGAATGAGCTTCCATAGACTGAGCAGAAGAAGAAATTCATAAGGACGTCTACAAACTCAACCTTCAAAATCAGCTTCTAAGCTACTTGGGGAATGGTTCACTTAGGTATGCAATTACCCATCTCAGGTCTAATTGCCCATTTGCACGCATGATTTAGAAAGGCGCAGTTTTGAAATTTAGTCCCTAGCTCTTCAATATTAATTTTCTCCCTTTAAATTGACATTTCAAAGAACATCAGGGGCTAAAAGCTCAGATTTGTTATTTATTTCAACAGGAAGGGCATTTTTCTCCTTTGCCAGTTGAAGTTTTGGTTTAAAAATAAAAAGAGGAAAGAGGAAATACAAATATACAAAGGAATATACCTTGCGTCACAGTATTAAGAAAAGATTTTTGTTTGCCTTGAAAGGAGTTATAATGTATTTGCTTATCCAATCAGCAAGGGTATCTCTACTTCTGCCTAGAGAGGAAAAGGTATTGAACCATCTCGTTGTTTCATGCATCATTTATAAATACCTCTGTCTTCCTCTGTGCACACTTCTTTTTTTTTTTTTTTTTGCAGTTTTTTGGCTGGGGCCGGGTTTGAACCCACCACCTCCGGGATATGGGGGCGGCACCCTACTCCTCTGAGCCGCAGGTACCGCCCCTCTGTGCACACTTCTTTGATCAGTTTTGAAAATTAGAATGGATATAAAGAGATTTATATAGTAGGTGTTCAATAGTAGCTTCCTCTCTGTGTTTCCTCTTATTTTCTGTACCTACTAAGTCACTGTTGTGGGTCATAATTGTAGAAATTAAAAGCACATGCACTTATCAATTTCCTAGTTAGGCTTACTGTGTTATTTAAAACAATAGTTATCAACAGCTCTATCAATGGAGAAGAAAAGCTGAAATCATACTGTGAAAAACCAGCAATCAATCTTGCCTTTATTACAACACTTGAAAAACAAAACAACAACTATGGAAGGCCCTTGGGAGTGTATTTTACACATAAAAGGTATCTGACTTCTGTCTAAATCTCAAGGGGTAGTAGGGGTGGCCTGGCCAGCTTTGGCAGGAAAGCAGACAGCTGCTGCTGCACTGTGGTGGCTGATGACTCCTGGAGGAAAGGATGTGTGAGTTCTCCTGGGGTAGTTCTAGGTACACAAGAGAGATCTCAAGCAGATGATCTTTATTTCTTTTCTTTTCTTTCTTTTTTTTTTTTTTTTTTTTTTTTTTTTTAGCCAGAGTCTCAAGCTGTCACCCTGGGTAGAGTGCTGTGGTGTCACAGCTCACATCAACCTCAAACTCTTGGGCTTAAGAGATTCTCTTGCCTCAGCCTCCCAAGTAGCTGGAACTACAGGTTCCCACAACACCTGGCTATTTTTTAGTTGTAGTTGTCATTGTTGTTTGGCTGGATTTGAATCCGCCACCTCCCGTGTATGTGGCTGGTGCCCTAGCTGCTTGAGCTACAGGCTCTGAGCCCAAGAAGATGATCTTAAAATTTGCCCAAGAGGGCCAGCTGGAGGAAGAAACAAACTTTAGCACAGAGATATTGGCAGCCAACTGTATGACTGTCCCTTTCTCCCCTACCCGTACAGACCTCCTGTCTAATGCAGGCTGGAAAAGTGGACCACAGTGCTAAATGGAATAGAATTTTTATTATTACATGAGCTTAAGCATGTTTGAGTGAGTATCAGCTACTTATAAGCTCTGTTGATACTTGGAAAATCATAAGTAATCAATAAATAAGAAGGAAAGAAGGATGGCAGGAAGGTAGGATGAAATTTGTTTTTATAAATATAGAAATACAAATTTCCATGAGTTTGCATGTTCTTATGTTCTCATGGGCAACATGGGCAAATTTCAGAAATGGGGACAATCTGTCTTTTTGTGTGTGTGTATGTTTTTTTAATTAAATTATAGCTGTGTACATTAATGCAATCATGGGGTACAATGTTCTAGTTTCATATACAAAATGAAATATTTTCATCAAACTGTTTAACATAGCCTTCATGGCCCTCTCTTGTACACCTAGCTCTCTGGCCTTCTTTTCAGATGCTTTTCTATCTTGCTACTTTGTCTTTTCCCTGTTCTTGAGCAGTCAGAATCATTGATGCACTGAGTTCATGATACATTGTTTTTAATACACCAACTCCATATGGCATTAGTGAAGGAAGCAAGATCAGATTGATAAAGGGGAATCCTGTTAGGCTCCCCACAACTGACATATAATGCTGTAGTCAATGTATGGATGAAATACAAAGTATCACTCCACACCTCACTTAAATGGGTGTTCTTATTGACTAGCTCTCTAGTTAACTCCAACATTTGGTGTAGGTTGAAATGGTAGAGGATACACTGGTAAATTAGTTTCTGGGTTGAAGGATCATGAACATAATACCTGAACAAGTTATTGAAGGAATTATAAGTAAATGGATATCACACAGTATTATAGGCTTAGAGACCAACAAGTATCTTTTGAAGTACCCCACTGATATTATCTCTGAACTCAATCAATATTATTTCTGCAGAAGTTGCCCCTGCCATATCACCACTAAAAAGTGGTGTGTGCTTTTCATGCTGCCTTATGAAATTTAAAGATGTGTGAACAGTGCTGCAGGGGGAAGAAGGATGCCTGTGTTCTTGTCCAGCAGGGTGGAATGAGCAGGATAGGCTGCTTCAGAATATTGCCACACTCTCAATGCCATTGAAAGTGTTCTTTTAGAGACACAGGGGCAGCTGTCCTTCCTTAAGCATTTGTAATCACACTCTTTGTTTATGATCCTCCATCACTGACTAAGTCTTAGTCTCCAGTATTTTTTTTTTCTTTCTCTGCTTGATTTCTGAATACTGAAAGACCTCTTCATCTGGGTCTGAGCATCATTCTTAACTCAAATTCCACCCACTACCAAAGTTATCTCTTCCAGTGACCAATGCTATACCTAAAGTCACTGGACAATAAAAACACACAGACTCCAGTTCTGATCTTACAACTAAGCCCCAGTCCTATCCTTGCCCTATATTTCCTTGTTGTCATCCCTATTTGGGTATCTAATAGCCATCTTGAATTTAACACAGGTCAATATTACTTTTGACTACTTTCTCCTTGGTGTCTTTACTCCACATTTAGCATTTCCATTTCATTAAATGGCACAACCACACACTTAGCTGCTCAAATGAAATGCCTATAAGTCACCCATTATTCCTCTTTTCCTCTCTTTCCATTATCCCCTTATCAAATACAATATCAAATCCTGATCCATACAAAATACATTGAAAATTCATCCATTTCTTTTTATTTTCATTTTTCTCCATCCTACTACACAAAAACATCATCTCTTTCCCAGACTACCATAATAGCTGTGTATAGTTTCTTGGCTCCTTTCCTACCATTCTACAATCAAGCAGCTAAATTTTTGAAAACATAAAATCAACCTCCCCACCTGTGAACTTTCATTGTAAGTACAAATTGTATAGGTTACAGTTTATATTTGTGACAAAAGCAAATTTCTTAAATGCCCAAAGTCCCATTATTTGGGCCTTATTTATACTTCCCTTTCAAAATCCACCACTCTCTTCCCAGGTCACTGTGCTCAGGGCACAGACTTTCTCTTCATTTCTGCTATAGAAACTTTTGGTCAGTGATGACCTGATCACATGGTCCCACAAGATTATACTGGAGCTAAAAAATCGCTATGGTCCACTGACATTGTTGCCATCATAACAACACAGCACAACACATTACTTATGTGTTTGTGGTCGTGCTGGTGTAAACAGATGAACTGTGGTGACAGTCTTATCAAAGTCTAGTATATGCAATTTTGTGCTGTACATATATGTGATAATGACAATAAATGAGTGGTACTGGTTATGTATTTACTATACTACAGTGTACTTTTAATCATTATTTTAGAGTGTGTTCCAAAATGTCAGCTGTAAAATAGTCTCAAGTAGAAGCATTCAGGAAGACACTGTTGTCGTAGGAGAGGACAGCTACAACATTATTCCCCATGAAGACTTCCCAGTGGGGCAAGAGGGGAAGGTGAAGGACAGTGATACTGATAATCTTGAACTTGTGTAGACCGAGGCTAATGTGAATGTTTTGATCTCAGTTTTTGATAATAAAAGCTTGAAAATGAAAAAAAAAACTTTAAAAAACTAGATATAAACAGCTGGGTGTAGTGGTGCATGCCTATAGTCCCAGCTACTTTAGGGGCTGAGGCAGGAGGATCACTTGCTCAAGAGTTTGAGGTTTCCGTGAGCTGTGATGATGCCACAGCACTCTACTCAGGACAACAGAGTGAGACTCTTGTCACACACACACATACACACAAAGATAAAAACTTATTGGATAATTATATAAAAAAAGTAATTTTGTGCAGTCATAAGTTTATGTTTTAAGCCATGTGTTATTTAAATGCAATCAAAAAGTTTTCATTTTTTTTATTTCAGGTTACAATGATGATACATACAATTAGGTAACATTATTTGCATTTGTTTGGTAAACTCCAAAGTCAAGTTGTAGTTGAGTCCTTCACCTAGGAAGTGTGCCCTATCACCCCTACATGGTACCTAAAAGGTGGGTACTTACCGAGCTCTTTCCCTCTTTCTTCTTTTTTGAATTTGATTGTGTTTTTCTCTCATGTGGGCCTGTAGTTGTTGCTCTACTAGTTTTAACATAGTATCCAGTACATGGGATTCTCATTTTTCCATTCTTGAGATAGTTTACTATGGAGAATGTTTCCAGATCCATCCAAGTAAATACAAAAGATGCAAATTCTCCATCTTTTTTTATGGCTGAATAGTATTGCGTGGTATACGTATACCACAGTTTACTAATTGATTCATGGCTTGATAAGAACTGGGGTTGTTTCTACATCTTGTGATTGTAAATTCAGCTACTGTAAACATTTGAGTGCAAAGGTCCTTTTGGTAAAATAATTTTTTTCCCCTGGGTAGATACCAAGTAATGGGATTGCAGGATCAAATGGAAGATATACTTTTAGTTTTTAGTTCTTTGATTTCTTTATTTCTATATTTTCTATATATTTCTATATAGAAATATAGTTTCTATATTTAACTAACTTTATTTCTATATTTTCTATATATTTCTATATAGAAATATAGTTCCTATATTTCTTTAGAAAAAGGCTATACTAGTTTGCAGTTCCACTAACAGTGCATAAGTGCTTCATTCTCACTACACCCCCCTTCAGCTTGTGTAGCTTCAGGACCTTGAGATGGGGCTATTGACACTGGGGTTAGGTTAGGTGATATCTCAAGGTGGTTTGATTTGCATTTCTCTGATGAATAGGGACAATGAGCATTTTTTTATACATGTGTTCGCCATTCCTCTGTCTTCTCTAGAAAAGGTTCTGTTAGTGTCACTTACCCAGTGATTGTTGGGATTATTTGGTCTTCTTCTTTTTTTTTTTTTTTTTTTTTTTTTGCTGATTTACTTGAGTTGTTTGTTTGTAGATCCTGATTATTAGCCCTTTGTCAGATTCATAACATAGGAATATCTTCTCTCATTCTGAAGGTTTTCTATTTGCTGTTTTGATTGTGTTGGCTGTACAGAAGCTTTTTAACGTAATCAGGTGCCATTTACTTATTTCGTTGTTATGGCAGTTGCCAATGTGGTCTTCTTCATGATTTCTAAAAAGTTGAAACTTTTTAAAAATGTTTATAAAATAAAAAGTTACAGTGAGCTAGGGTTAATCTATTGTTGCAGCAAGAAAAAATACCACTTTTATAAACAGCATACCCTAAGTGTGTATAAAGTCTACAGCAGAATACAGTAATGTCCTAGGCTTTCGCATTAACTCACGATTCCCTGTAGCAAATTCCAGTCCTGTAAGCTCCATTTCAGGTTAAGAACCTTACATTTACGGTATATTGGTAACATTTTTTCATCTTTTATATAGTATTTTCACTATACATTTTATAGTTTTAGATAGGCTTAAATACACAAACATGATTGCGTTACAACTGCTTACATTATTCAGTACAGTCACACACTGTACAGGTCTGTACAAAACAATAGACTATACAGCACAAGCGTGTAGTAGGCTAAGTTTGCATAAGTTAATTCTAAGATGTTTACACAATCAAAATGCCTAAAATAGCTCCTTTCAGAATGTGTCCTTTTTGTTAGGTAATGCTAACTGTCTTTCTTCTGTTTAATGCTGTCCTTTCACAGCACCTGAGGACAAGTTCCTCGTGTCCTTTAGGTCTCAACTCAAATGTCACATCCTTGCTGGGATTCTGCTCCCAGAATTACTCAAGTCCTCTTCCTTCTTTTCTTCATGTACTTACCACTCTCCCATGTTAGTTTCCTCATTTATGAATGAATATGCTTGCTTGCTTTTTGTATTTCCCTACCAGTATGAAGGCTTCACTGTCTTTCTGGACACAAAATAGTCATTGATACAGACTTAGGAAGTAAAATCCTTTATATTTTGGCCCCAGCACACTGATTATATTCATAGCTTATCTAGTTAATTCAGATAAACTGCTGCAAAAGCTCTACTTGACTACAGACACTTGTTCAGGGATTACTATGAGTCAGAGACATTTTTCTAGGCATGTAACATACGTAGATTAACTCTGCAAGAATCCTATGAGATTGATACCATTTTACTGGTGAA
Source organism: Perodicticus potto (assembly GCA_963574655.1). Taxonomy (NCBI): domain Eukaryota; kingdom Metazoa; phylum Chordata; class Mammalia; order Primates; family Lorisidae; genus Perodicticus; species Perodicticus potto. Next base: position 14,860 of record CAUYRH010111729.1, read on the forward strand.
GAAAGTGAGACACAGAACTTTAAGCAAGTCACCTAAGGTCACACACTTGCTACTTGGTAAAGCTGGGCTTTGGACCAGGCCACAGGTCCCAGAGTCTGTACCCCTAACTCAGCACTGTGCTCAGCTCATAGCCAGAAGTACCTTTAGTAGCCAGACCACTTGGAAATGCTTTCTGGAAATATGAATCCAGGAGAGAGTTAATTATTTTTTTGGGGGGGGTATTGATAAGTAGTAGAGATATGAACCAATAGAAAGTAAGACAGACATTGTATACAGAATACAGAACCATGAAAAAAATCAGAAAATATAACCAGAAGACCAACTAGTGGTTGGCAGCTGCAGAAGCAGAAATGCACAGTGCTATCACCTCTGTGGAAGAGACCACAACAAATACCCTGGCCACTTGCTTCTTTGGATCCAAAATGACAATCTCAGATGGAAGGAGGCTATATTTCAAGCTATGGGACTATTTTTGAATCCCCATAATATTTTTCTTTTTCTTCTTTCTCTTGTTCTTCTCATTCCTGTTCCTGTGTTTATCTCTATAAATCCCATTGTGCTTGAGGTGATCTGATTGAACTGTGTTCCTTGAAAACAAAATTGCCCAGTATAGCCAGAAGTTATTACCTTCCCATTTTCTACTCATAAACTTCTTTCCACTCTCAGTAGGTGTCAATGAATTTCTGCAAAGATGTTACTTGCTAACTATGGTCTAGCTCAAGCCGAGCCTTCTCCATGGAAATGCTCCCAGGGCTGTGAGGGTGAATGGTTGCCTTCGGGATTCCAGGACCAGCACCCAAAGTGACTACAAGGGGGTCATATTTTGAGGTCTCCCATCTTATCTTAAAAATTTACATGACTTTTGCATTTTTTCAAACTATGACCATTTAGCTTTACTATAAACATGTTTATTCCATGGTTTGAGGACAAACACATCATCACGTACATTATTTTGAAAGGCACAGTGTCAAAGCATAAGTCCTTTAAAAAAATGTACATATTATGAGATGGAAAGAAAAAAAGCCAGCCTTTCAATATCTGAAAACAAATAGCTATAACAATAGAAATTTAAATAATGATAATCGCTATTTGCTAATAACTATCGATTATTTCTAGATTTGCATTGAGATCAATGATTTTCAAATAATTTGTGATTGAGTCCACAGAAGAAACACATTTTCCAATTCAGCCTAGTATATACATGTATAGATCTAACCCCAAAGTTCCATGAAATAATAGGATATTTTATTACATATAATATACTCAGTTCTGTATCTCCCAAATTTTATTTTCTGAAACACGTGGATGAGGACCCACTAAACTGAGTGTTTTCTACACTCCAGGAAAACAACACAACTCACAGTATTGAAAGACATCACATGAGACAATATCTCCCCTTATTTCATGCAAGGATAACATGTTTATATGTGGGAATGTCACAGAAATGAACTGTACAGTATGAAAACCAAGTTTAAAAGGGATTTACTGTATCTATAAGATGAAGTCTAAAGACAGCTAAGATAATATTTAAAGGACCAAACTTGTTTTTCCTCTTAACAAAGTGCCCAAAGTTCACTTGAAGAATGACTTCTCCCTTGGACACACTGCATTCATTGAAACAACCCTAACTGACCCTTAGAGCTTGAGTCCCATCTCCTCTGTGGGGAGGAGTGTTTTTTGTTTTTTTTTTTTAATTAAATCATAGCTGCGTACATTAGTGCAATCAAGGGGTACAACGTGCTGGTTTCATATACAATCTGAAATGTTTTCATCAAACTGTTTAACATAGTCTTCATGGCATTTTCTTAGTTATTGTATGAAGACATTTGTATTCTGCATTTAGTAAGTTTTGCCTCTACCCTTCTAAGATGCACCATAGGTGTGGCCCCACCAATTACCCTCCCTCCACCCAGGGAGTGTATTTTTAATTAGATTTTTTATTGAAATATAATGTTCGTGCATTTACGGGGTTAAGTGTACTGATTTGATATACAATGTGAAATGCTTATATCAAAGTGATTAACACATCCATCATCTTGCTTACTTATTTGTTGTGGTAAGACAATTATACTCTTTTCTTAATAGTTTTGAAATGTACCTTTGTATTATGCACATTAGGTGAGGTCCACCAAATGCCCTCCCTCTTTCTGGCCTTCTCCTATCTTTCCGTTTCCCTCCTACTTTCTGGACTATAGTTATGTTTTGCCATTCATGAGTGTGTAGGTGATTATATATTGATTTCATAGTAGTATTGACTACATTGGATACTTTTCCCCCCATTTTTGAGATACTTTACTAAGAAGAATATGTTCCAGTTCCATCCGGGTAAACATAAAAGATGTAAAGTCTCCATCTTTTTATGACTGCATAGTATTCCATGGTGTACATATACCACAGTTTGTTGATCCATTCGTGGGTTGATGTGCACTTGGGCTGTTTCCATGTCTTGGCAATTATGAATCGAGCTGCAGTAAATATTCTGGTGCAAATGTCTTTGTTACAAAATGATTTTTGGTCATCTGGGTATATACCTAGTAGAGGAATTGCAGTATTGAACCATAGGTCTACTTGAGTATTCTCCAAAATACTCCATACGCCATAGTATTCTCCATAGTTCCTTGAGTATTCTCCAAACTTCTTTTGAAAAAGGCCACATTAGTGTGCATTCCCACAAGTAGAAGAGTAGAAGTGTTTCCTTCTCTGCATCCATGCCAACATCTGTAGTTTTGGAATTTTGCGATGTGAGCTAATCTGACTGGAGTTGCATGACATTTCAAAGTGGTTTTGATTTGCATTTCTCTATGAATAAAGGTGATGAGCATTTTTTCATGTGTTTGTAGGCTATGCGCCTGTCTTCTTCAGAGAAGTTACTATTCAAGTCTCTTGCCCACATAGAAATGGGGTTGTTTCTTCTTTTTCTTATTGATTAGTTTGAGTTCTCTGTGGATTCTAGTTATCACACCTTTGTCAGAAGCATAACCTGCAAAAATCTTCTCCCATTCTTAAGGCTGGCTGTTTGCTTTACTTACTGTGCTCTTGGCCATACAGAAGCTTTTTAGTTTGATCAGATCCCAGAAATGGATTTTTGGTGTTGCTTCAATTGCCCGGGGGGTCCTCCTCATAAAATATTCCTCCAAAATGATTTCTTCAAGTGTTTTCCCTGAACTCTCTTCTAGTATTTTTATAGTTTCATGTCTTAATTTTAAATTTTTTATCTGGTGAGATTTAATTTTTGTTAATGGTGAAAGGTGGGAGTCCAGTTTCAGTTTTCTGCAGTTTGCCAGCAAGTTCACCCGGCACCATTTGTTAAATAGGGAGTCTTTCCCCCACTGAATATTTTTGATAGGTTTATCAAAGGTCAAATGACAATAAGTAGCTGGGTTCATCTCTTGGTTCTCTATTCTGTTCCATAAATCAACCTCTCTTTGTGCCAGTATCATGCTGTTTTGATCACTATAGATTTATAGTATAGCCTGAAGTCTGGTAACATGATGCTTCCTGATTTGTTT
>CAUYRH010111730.1:0-40113 GCA_963574655.1 Perodicticus potto
AGCCTCCCGAGTAGCTGGGACTACAGGCGCCCGCCACAATGGCCGGCTATTTTTCTGTTTTGCAGTTCAGCCGAGGCCAGGTTTGAACCCGTCACCTTTGGTATATGGGGCCGGCGCCCTACTTGCTGAGCCACAGGCGTCGCCCTGAAAAAACAAGGACCAATACAAAGACTTTCAAAACAGCACTGTTTATGAGAATGAAAAGCCAGATAATTTTTACAATGACTCAAACCAGAAGCAGGTGTGTGAATCTATGTCAGTGATGGAAATGGGTATATGAAATATGGTGGTGTCATGATAGGTAGTCTACCCTCATTGGTCACAACTATAAAAATATGTTTGGATATACATAAGACTGGATAGTAATTTAGAGTGATATAAACCACTACATTCTTTTTTCATCCTGAAAAAGTTTCCTTTACTTAGTTTTATTTTGTTTTAATAAGAGGAAACCCTTCTTAATACTACTGCACACCTAGAAAGCTTCCATCAATCTAAGCTGGTAGCTTCTTTTTTTTTTTGTAGAGACAAAGTCTCACTTTATTGCCCTGGGTAGAGTGCCGTGGCATCACAGCTCATAGCAACTTCCGACTCCTGGGCTTAGGCGATTCTCTTGCCTCAGCCTTTCAAGTAGCTGGGACTACAGGCGTCCACCACAATGACCGGCTATTTTTCTGTTTTGCAGTTTGGCTGAGGCCGGATTTGAACCCGCCACCTTCGGTATATGGGGCCGGTGCCCTACTCGATGAGCCACAGGCGCTGCCCTAAGCTGATAGCTTCTGAAGTGGCACCATCAAAATACCCCCTTTACCTGCTTGACAATGACTAAAATTCCTTTACAAAGAATGCTTTCACAAAAGGCTTAAATACACGAACTTCTGGAAGAAGATGCACCCCACCATAAACACTTATGCTAAGGTGTAAATATCTGATTTAAGACCCATTATTGGCAGCAGGTTTGGAAAAGGAGCAGAATTGAGGCACCAGAGGAAATGAGCCATGGCTGATGCATAAAAAGGTGAAAAGGGAAGTTGAGGCACTGTGAATAAACCCGAGAAACCTCCCGTGTTCTGAAAAGGGGCTCCATCCATCCCACGGTGGCTGAAGGGAACGGGTGGCAGAGACATAGTAGAGTCCTTATATCCTCTGCCTGCTCTGCAAGGCAGTGCCCCTTGGAAACAGGTGATGACCCATCCTCACCTCGACATGGAGGCAGAGCATTTCCAGGCTAGGGAAAAATGGTCATGTCTCTCATCATTGTATTTTATTCTAAAGGAAAAGCAATAACACAGGCTATTAGGGTCCCAAAGGTCTATTAGGGTCCCAAAGAGTCTGCATGCTGATGTGCGGGTAGAGCAAGTAATGTGAAGTCATGCAGCTTTCTTGTTAAGGAGCTGCTATTTCTCCAAAGTTTGTCTTTTCTCATTTGCTCTCTTCTTGGTTTCTCTTGGCCCACCTCCACCAGCCCAGATCTCCAGCCTAAGGAAAAGGGGAGTACAGCAAAGGCCAGAGGAGATGAACTGCATACTCTGGGGACCTGGCAAAGGAAGCCCAAGGCTTCCTGGGAAGGTCCATGAAAGGGTGCCCTGTGGCCGGAAATCAGTGCCCCGATACCACAGCTCAGCCCTGGAATCTCAGTGCTATCTGCAGGAGAATCAAGCTCATGCCCTAAGGTTCTCTTTGGACAAGGGTAGCACCTATCTAAATCTGCTGGGAGGAGGAAGCAGAAAGTCTGCAAAGTCCTCATCTGCATCCTTACTCTGAAGTAGATAAGATGCCCGCCCATCATCAGCTCTACTACAAAAAGAACTGATTTAGAGAGGCTGGCAGGATCCAGTCCTCTCTGCACTGGGCCTGAGGGTCTGGCTGAGATCTAGGAGCTCTCTCAGATCAATTCAACCCCCTAAACTGAGCCCTGCCAATCTCCTTCCCTCTCCCCAGCCCATCCCAGTTTAGGTCTGATGGTGGCTACACCTAGAACTAAAGTTCCAGGAATAAGGAGCGCAGAGGAGCCCTGGCAACTGGCCAGAAGCTGTCCAGGGGACAGGAAGACAAGGCCCTAAGGCCTTTTGGGCCCCAGGGACACATGCTGGGGGAATCACAGAAGGGGCCTGGTAGAGTAATAGCAGATGGAAGCAATGGCCTCGTACCAGTCGCCTCTGCAGAAGACTCTGGGGTGTCTGGCCCAGCTTCACCAGCAGGTCCACTGGCTTCGGCAGAGCCTCCGCTCTGGGAGCCCTCGGCGGCCACATTCTCCAGTCCTTTGCCCTCCTCCTCGGTAGGGAGCTGGGCGTCCACTCCAACTTCCAGCACTCGGATGGTCTCGTGGCCTGACATCACGATGACCTGCAAGCACAGCGTGGGGTGCTGCTGGGCGGAGGGGCTGGCACAGCCCCTGGGGCAGCTGTGGGTGTGGCTGGGGTGGAGGGAGGAGTGCACGGCAGGACGCAGACCTCCCGGCTGTGTGCTCTGTGACGATCCCAGAGCCTGGGGCAGGCTGCAGCTCCCGATTCCAGGGAAAGAGCTGCTAGAAGGAAGCAGGCCCTAGTGACGGGGAGAAGGGCCTGACGGAGAAGGAAAAAGTCCCATAGAACCAAATCACGTTGGAGATGATTCTGTTTGATCTCTCTGGGACTCAGCTCTGGGAGTGATAGACGGCCTATCCCACAACCTTGCAGGGATGTCCCCTTGGTGGCAAGGATATTGGACTGTGGCTATGAGGACTCCTAACACAGTAGCCACAGCTTAAGCTGGGCCAAGAAGCAAATCCCTTCTCATTTTCCTTGAAACCATGTGGAAGTTCCCCAAAGATAAAGGGGTGGAAAATGAATGCTATATATGCTGAGTAACTTCTAAGCTGATGATTCCTTTATTTCCAAAACCCTGGGGTGAAGCCTCTGAATTTCCCTAAGGGCTAACTTCCCGGAAAGAAGGGTCCAGATTCCTGAAGATATGGCCTCTGTCTCTCTGTCCTGCCCCACTCCTGGCCTGGAGTGTGGAGTTGGGGGCTCTAGCTCCAGCCATGCCATCTGCTGTGGGTGCGCATGGTCCTCAAGAGGCTCCTCTCCACGTCCGAGTGATGCAGGTGTCCCCAGGCCTCCTCAGGACACGTGGTCTTCCCCTGCTCACATACCCTGCACTTTGCTATCTGTCCCCAGCATGGAAAAGCTACCAATTGGGCCATTCAGGAATTAGAGACAAACTCGGTACATTAAAAAGCTTTGTGTCAGGCCTTCCCTGCATTTGGCCTGTTCCAAAACCACTCTCCCAACACTCTCCTTAAGTCTGAAAATTGGATCCAGCCAGAGACTGTGCTGAAAAAAGTGACAAAGTGACTCTTCAGGACAGTAGAAGTGAAATAATAAATCCCCAAAAGCAGCTTCCTCGCTAACCCAAATTTGATATATGAAGGATTCCATTCCAATTACATTTTAAGAGAGGTTGATCTTTTTTTCTCCTTTTAAAAATGGCCTAATAGTCACTGCTGAAAAACTAGAATATATATATGTATAATCAAGAAGAAAAACTAAAGAGTAAATTACCTGATGTCTAAACCCTTCCCCATGTAAACGTACAAATATTTGTACATTTTAATTTCACTTTTTATTTATTTATTTATTTTTAAATAGTCATTATTATTTTTTTTTATTGTATTTATTTATTTATTTTTTTTGTAGAGACAGGGTCTCACTTTATCATCCTCAGTAGAGTGCCCTGGCGTCACACAGCTCACAGCAACCTCCAACTCCTGGGCTTAGGCGATTCTCTTGCCTCAGCCTCCCAAGTAGCTGGGACTACAGGCACTCGCCACAAGGCCCGGCTATTTTTCTGTTTTGCAGTTCAGCCGAGGCCGGTTTGAACCTGCCACCTTTGGTATATGGGGCTGGCGCCCTACTCAATGAGCCACAGGCGCTGCCTTTTATTTATTTATTTTTAATAATTTTTTTTTTGCAGTTTTTGTCCGGGGCTGGGTTTGAACCTACCACCTCCAGCATATGGGGCCAGCGCCCTACTCCTTTGAGCCACAGATGCTGCCCTAATTTCACTTTTTAAAGTCACAGTTTAAATTTCCAAGCTCAACCTCTATGCAATCCTAGCTGTCAACTGCCTTTGGGTTGGTGACAAGACCGTGAAGCTTGGTAAGAGACACTGAGGGACTCTGTGGGGTCTTCCTCCCTTGCCCACACCCCTCAGCGCATCACCCTCACCCACACCTCCTCCCTCCCCAGAAGGTACCTGCTCATTGACAGTCAGAGATGACTCTTGCCCGGCTCCAGGGTCCATGGTCACTCGTCAGGGTGGGGTGGGGGCCAGCCCACACCTAGTGCCTCCTGGGTAAGATGGGGTTGGAAAAGCAAAGGCTGACGCCACACAGTAATGCAATTTCCGTAGCATGTAGGAAAGTCAGAAACAGAATGGTAGGAAGACAGAGAAGCTAGGTTCTCCCAGAAGTAAAGAGAACAGGATTCTAAGAACTTGGAAACTAAGGCGTTTCACTTCCTGTGGCCAGGTGCGGCGGCTCACGCCTGTAATCTTAACACTCTGAGAGGCTGAGGCTGGCGGATCGCTTCAGCCTATTAAGTTCGAGACCAGCCTAATCAAGAGCGGGACCCCTCTCTCATCTCTACTAAAAATGAAAACACTGAGGCAAGAGGATCGCTTGAGTCTGAGTTTGAGGTTGCTGTGAGCTATTATGCCACGGCACTCTACCCAGGGCACAGAGTAAAATTCTGTCTCAAACAAACAAAAAAAGGTTTCGCTCCTGACAGCATGCTGTAGAATCTACTATGCCGTCTGTGCTTAGGGTGACAGGAGGAAAGCGAGAGCCAGGCGTCTGTCCCTGGGGGTTTCTGGTCTAACGGGAGAACCTAAGGAGAATCAGACCCAGGCACTCAGAACCTCAGACGCATGTAAGGAGCAAAGTGAGTATCAGAGTGTTTCTCAGGGGACAAATCTGGGCAGAATTCCTAAAAGAGATGGTAAAGGCACAAATTGAAACAGTGGTCTCAAATGTTAATATGCATTTCATCATCTGGAGAGCTTATTAAAAATGCAGGTATCCGGGACCCCTCCACAAACTACCTTTAGGGAGTCTGAGTCCATACGTGGACCCCATGCAATCAGCTCTCAGGACCACAGTGGCCTGTGTACAGGAGGAAGGACATCCCAGGAGGTGGCACAGCCTGCCACATGCAGAGAGGACTGGGCAAAGCCCACATGAGCACAGGCAGTGAGGCTGGAGCCACAAACCACAGTTGCAAGAAATAAAGGGGCAAATAGGTTTGGACACTTATGGGAAAGAAGGGAATTAACATTCATACCTCTAGGGGACAGGGGATCCAAAATGAGGGGATTTATTATGATCGTGTTACAGATGAGGAAATGAAGCCCCAAGAGGCGTTCTAGAATCATCTTCTCCGTCCTTCTCCCTTCCCTAGGTTTGTTGTTGTTTTTGTTTTTTAGAGACAGCGTCTCAGTCTGTCGCCCAGGTTGTGCAGTGGTGTCATCATAGCTCACAGCAACCTCTGACTGCTGGGCTCAGAGACCCTTCTGCCTCAGCTTCTCCAGTAACTGGGGTCTCCATCCTGCACCACCATGCCTGGCTATTTTTTTTCTGTTTTTAGTAGAGACGGGGTCTCACTCTTGCTCAGGCTGGTCTCAAACTTCTGAGCTCAAGCGGATCCTCCTGCCTTGACCTCCTACAGTGCTAGGATTATAAGGGTGAGCTACAGTGCCCAGCAACTGTTGTTTTTTATTAAAGTAAAATCCTGCTTTGGTCTGAATGTTTGTGTTCCCCACTCTCTACCCCCTAATTCATATGTTGACATTCTAATCCTCAGGGTGATGGTATAAAGAGGGGGACCCTGGGGCTCAGCGCCTGTAGCACAGTGGTTACAGCGCTAGCCACATACACTGAGGCTGGCAGGTTCGAACCTGGCCCGGGTCAACTAAATAACAATGACAACTGCAACAAAAAATAGCCGGGCATTGTGGTGGACGCCTGCAGTCTCAGCTACTGACTGGGAGGCTGAGGCAAGAGAATTTCTTCAGCCCAGGAGTTTGAGGCTGCTGTGAGTACAGCACTCTGCCGAGGGCGACATAGTGATACTCTGTCTCAAAAAAAAAAAAGGGGTGAGGGGGCCTTGGGAGGTGATTAGGAATGAGATTGGTACCTTTATTAGAGAGACGTGAGAGATACCCTCATCCCTTCTACCATGAGAACACAGCAAGAAGGCCCTGTCTACGAGGAAGTGGGTCCTCACCAGACACCAGCACCCAGATTTTGGACTTCTAGGCCTCCAGCTTTTTTGAGAAATACATTTCTGTTGTTTATAAGCCACCCAGTTTGTGGTTTTGTTACAGCAGCTCAAACAGACTAATATATACCATAAAATTCACCATTTTAGCCATTTTTAAGTGCACCATTCAGTGGAACTTAGTATATTTACAATGTTGTGTAACTATCACCACTAGTTCCAGAATGTTTTCGTCAACCCAAAGGGAAATTCCATATCCACTAGCTGTCACTCACCATCCACTGCCACCTCCCAGTCCCTAGAAATCACTAATGTGCTTTCTTTTCTTTTCTTTTTTGAGACAGTCTCACTTTGTTGCCCCTGGTAGAGTACCGTGGCGTCACAGCTCACACCAACCTCAAACTCTTAAGCTCAAGAGATTCTCTCTTTTTTTTTTCGAGACAGAGTCTCAAGCTGTCACCCTGGATAGAGTGCTATGACATCACAGCTCACAGCAACCTCTAATTCCTGGACTTAAGCGAGTCTCCTGCCTCTGCCTCCCAAGTAGCTGGGACTACAGGCGCCCGCCACAACGCCCGGCCATTTTTTTTTGGTTGCAGCCGTCATTGTTGTTTGGCGGGCCCAGTCTGGATTCGAACCCGCCAGCTCAGGTGTACGCAGCTGGTGCCTTAGCCGGTTGAGCCACAGGCGCCGAGCCTCAAGAGATTCTCTTGCCTCAGCCTCCCAAGTAGCTGGGACTACAGGTGCCCGCCATGACACAGGGCTATTTTTAGATATGGGGATCTCTCTCGCTCTTGGTCAACATGGTCTTGAACTCATGAGCTCAGGTAATCCACCTGCCTCAGCCTCCCAGACTGCTAGAATTACAGGCATGAGCCACCTCACCCGGCCTCTGCTTTTTTTTTTTGGTAGAGACAGAATCTCACTTTATCGCCCTCGGTAGAGTGAGGTGGCGTCACACAGCTCACAATAACCTCTGACTCCCGGGCTTAGGCGATTCTCTTGCCTCAGCCTCCTGAGTAGCTGGGACTACAGGCGCCTGCCACAACGCCTGGCTATTTTTCTGTCTTGCAGTTCAGCCGAGGCCGGGTTTGAACCCGCCACCTTAGGCATATGGGGCCGGCGCCCTACTCGATGAGCCACAGGCACCAACAAGTGTCTGACTTCTTTTTACTTAGCATAATGGTTGCCAGGTTCACTCCCCTTGTAGCATGTATCAGAACTTAATTCCATCATGACTGAATAATATTTTATTGCATGGATATCTACATTTTGTTTACCTATTCCTTAGATGATGGGTATTTTGGTTGTTCTATCTTTGGCTATTGTGAATAGTGCATCTATGAATATTTGTAGATCATTTTTTTGAACACCTGTTTCCAATTCTTTTAGATATATATTTAGGAGTAGAATTGCTGGATCCCCTGGGGTGTTAGCACCTTCACCCCTGGCGGAGCATTCCCTGATCAACCAGGCAAGGAAAAGCATGACATTCCTTCCCTTCTCTTCCTTTCCTATCCCCTCTAGAGTGGAGTTCAAGGAGAGGGCAAGCAATTCAAAATACCTACCAATTTGAACAAAGAATAAGGGAGCTTCTCTTTACAGGTAGTACAGGGAGTGGCAGAAGAGCAGAGGAATTTGCTGGAAGAACTGGTGAGCCTGCCTCCCTGGAGCTCTGGCCTCGTTTCTGGGTGTTGCCTACCCTTCCTCAATTTTGTACATGGGAGTTTTCCATGAATTTTGCAGAGAATTTGGCCATTTACCACCACTTCTGGAATTGATATGAGACGTGAAAGCTGTTATATCTACAAACCAATTAGCAAGTCATTTGCAAATTCAAATAGGAGGAAGAGACAAAATAGAAAGGAAAGGAGTGCAAGATGAATCTGGGTCCATTATTCCTTAATCCATACATTTCATGGGGAAAAGAATTCCAATCCCAAAGGTGGCCATTAGAGGAGAGGCAGCAGTCAGTCATTGTAAGGTTACGAGGCATCTGCTCAAGGGGGGCTTAAAACCTGCTCCAAGTCTTTTTGTGGCCTTTTACTCCCTGCAGCCCACCATGGCTACTCACAGGGAGTGCTAAGCGAGGGCAAGTGTCCACCTTGTGACTGCGTTCTTAGGGGATTCAAGCAGTGACAAGGCTTGGGTGATTCTGATATCCCTTCCACCCTGGAGATTGCCTGAGCTGCGTGGACCTGGGTCCTCAGTGTCTGGTCCTTTATGTCAGGGCACGATCAGTCCTGGGTCAGAGCCTCTGGCCACACTTAGGCCCACTCCAACCCACCAACCAGACGTTAGCCTACCAGAAAACCTGGCAGAGCAGAGGCAAAAACCTCCCTTGTCCCAGATCCCGGATCTCCCTTGCCTGTCTCAGTCTTACCTTTAGATGAGTCCTACCAGAGACACGCATGTGTTATATACATCTTTCTGATGCAGACACTTAGCATTTGGCTCTGAGCTATGCCCTGTGGGTTGCCCTTGCTTGATATCTGTGCACTTTTCCCTGGACCTGCTCCCATCTCCTGGCCAGGAATTGTCCACAATTTTTCGAGCCTTTCCAAACAGGCTGTGGCTTGGTTTCAGTGACGAGATAGCTATCTTCAGTTTGTTTCCTGACCATTCCCCCATGACTAGGGTAAACAGCACGTATGGATAGCCTTCTTTGAGCCCATGACGCTAAGCATGGCGTGTCTGCAACCCAGTGGCCAGAAAGGAGAGATAATCAACCATCTGTTTCAACAGAAGAGGTCCCTGTCCCCACCCCAACCCTAATAGAAACACAGATAACAGCAGAGCTGCTCTGGTTAAAGCTGGGGTGGGTGGCAGAGTCCACCCAGAGCCTCCTCCTTTGCCTCTTTCTCCAGTGAGTTGAGTTTGAAAAATACGTGAATCATACCTGGCCAGGCATCCTGGTTGGCTAACCGATGGTTCACTTAGCCCTTGCTTTCCTGTGCTAACATCTAAAAACCCAGGCATCTTGGGGGCAAATGAACTGTGGGTGCTGAGGCATTGCCACAACCTGAGAATCCAGAGAAGTCCAGGGCTATCCAGGTCTTACAGGGGTGGGGGTGGGGGGAACATGCCAGAGGGCCTGTTTCTACCTGCCATTCTTCTCTGGAACTATTTTGGGTGTGGGGAAACATTCCAACCACCTCTCCCCCCAGGAGGAGCATCGGGAAATGCCAAACAACTCCCTAGAGTAGCCTGCAATGCCTTCTCCTGAAGAAATCCTGAAATGCCTTATCCTTGGTTTTTCAACACATATTGCAGTGGCTACTAATGTGCTGGGCATTGGAAATTCAATGGGAAAAAGCACATTTCCCACCTTTGTCAGGAAGGTTACAATCCAATGTGTGTGTGTGGGGGGGAGTCAAGGAACTAAAAAGGCAATACAATACAGCATGTAAGTGTCAGGATGGGTAGATAGAAGGTGCTAGAGGGTCTGCAGGACGGGCACCCAGAGCAGGCTTGTGTGGTTCTAGTTCCCAGGGAGGCATGTGCTTTGGACACAAAGTTTTATGTATGAAGAATCTTGTGCTCTGTAGGAAAACTTGTTTTATGAGATTCCAACATTTCACACAGACACATTTCTGTGATTTTATCACTCCCTTAAGACTAATGTGTTTGAGAGTTTTGTTTTTTTTTTTTTGAGACAGTCTCAAGTTGTTGCCCTGGGTAGAGTGCAGTGGCGTCACAGCTCACAGCAACCTCCAACTCTTGGGATTAAGCAATTCTCTTGCCTCAGCCTCCCACGTAGCTGGGATTACAGGCGTCCACCATGATGCCCAGCTATTTTTTGGTTGTAGTGGTCATTGTTGTTTGGCGGCCTGGGCTGGATTTGAACCCGCCAGCTCTGGTGTATGTGGCTGGTGCCTTAGCTGCTTGAGCTACCAGCGCCAAGCCGAGTTTTTAATTTTTTTTGAGACAGAATCTCACCATGTCACCCTCAATAGAGTGCTGTAGCATCATAGCTCACAGCAAACTCAAACTCTTAGGCTTAAGGCTCAGTGCCCGTAGCACAGTGGTTTGAGGTTGCAGTGTGCTATGACGCCATGGCACTCTATGGAGGGCGACATAGTGAGACTCTGTCTCAAAAAAAACAAAAAACAACGCTTGGGCTTAAACCATTCTCTTGCCTCAGCCTCCCAAGTAGCTGGGACTACAGGCGCCCACCACAACACTGGTTATTATTTTTGTGAGCTCAGGCAATACACCCGCCTTGGCCTCCCAGAGTGCTAGGATTACAGGTGTGAGCACCACACATGGCCCTGTAAATCTTAAGAGTTTGCCTTGAAATTATTGTACAAACAGAACACTAAGAACAATGACTTAGCTATTATTTTATAGATGAGAAAGTTGAGGATCAAAAAGCACTAAGAGTAGGGCTGCGCCTGTGGTTCAAAGGAGTAGGGCACTGGCCCCATACACTGGAGGTGGTGGGTTCAAACCCGGCCCCGGCTAAAAACTGCAAAAAAAAAAGCGGTAAGAGTAAAGACTTCAAGGAAAATCTAAATTCAAATATTAGCTTGGGCATAGAACAGTTGATTTCACCTCTTTGAATCTAATTTCCTTTTTTTTTGTAGAGACAGAGTATCACTTTATCTCCTTCGGTAGAATGCTGTGGCGTCACACAGCTCACAGCCACCTCCAACTCATGGGCTTAGGCGATTCTCTTGCCTCAGCCTCTCGAGTAGTTGAGACTACAGGCGCCTGCCACAACGCCCGGCTATTTTTCTGTTTTGCAGTTCAGCCGAGGCCGGGTTTGAACCCGCCACCTTCGGTATATGGGGCTGGTGCCCTACCCGATGAGCCACAGGCACTGCCCCCTAAGTGGCTACTTTGGCAGAAATGACACTGTGCAGTTCCAGGCCTGCCCTTACATGGCCTGTAGCTTCTGCTTCTTCCCTCATGGGAAATTTGATTTTTGGTGAGTACTTAGCAACCATGTGACAAACTCAGCTATCCTGCTGGAGAGACCACATGGAGAAGAGAGGCCCTGACACTACCCTAACATAGACCAATGTCCCAGCTTGACTACAACCCCAGGAGAGTGCCAAGCTACACCAGCAGAGGAACAGCCCAGCAGAGCCCAGGCAAGCCACTCAAATGACAGAAAAGAAAAGGGTTACTATTTTAAGCCACTAAGCTTTGGATCAGATTGCTATGTAGCAAAAGAAAACAAACCAAGTCCAATGCTTAAATTCTTATGAACGACCACAGAATGATGAGCACTTCTGAAAAAACTACCTCAGCAACCTGAATGAACTGTCATGGTCTATTGGTTTCTTATTGCTGTTGTAGCAAACTACCACAAATGTAGTGGATTAAAACAACAAATTTATAATCTTATAGTTCTAGAGATAAGAAGTCCAAAATAGCTAAACTCAAGGGGTCAGCAAGAGTGTGTTCCTTTCTGGGGTCTCTGGGTGATTGCCTTGGCTTTTTGGCTTCTAAAAGACATCTACATTTCTTGCCTCAAGCTTCCATTCCTCAGTCTTTAAGGACAGTAGAGTAGCATCTTTTCTTTCTTTCTTTTTTTTTTTTTTTGAGACAGAGCTTCAAGCTATCGCCCTGGGTAGAGTACTGTGGCATCACAGCTCACAGCAACCTCCATCTCCTGGGCTTAAGCGATTCTCTTGCCTCAGCCTCCCAAGTAGCTGGGACTAAAGGTGCCCGTCACAACGCCCAGCTATTTTTTGGTTGTAATTGTCATTGTTTGGCAAGCCTGGGCCAGATTCAAATCTGCCAGCTTTGGTGTTATATGGCTGGCTCCTTAGCCACTTGAGCTACAGGTGCCACCAGTAGCATCTTTAAATCACTCCCTCTCCTGCCTCCTTCTTCCCTTATCAAGACCCTGTGATTATAGTGGCCCCACTACTAATCCAGCACACTTTCTCCATCTCTAAATTTGCAAAATCTCCTTTGCCATGTACAGTGCCATATTCAATAAATTATTGGGGCTGGATGCCATAGCTCACACCTGTAATCCCAGCACTCTGGGAGGCAGAGGTAGGTGGATTGCTTGAGTTCAGGAGTTCCAGACCAGCCTGAGCAAGAGCAAGACCCTATCTCTACTAAAAATAGAAAAACCAGTCGGGTGTTGTGGTGGGCGCCTATAGTCCCATTTACTCAGGAGGCTAAGCCAAGAGGATTGCTTAAGCCCAAGAGTTTGAGGTTGCTGTGAGCTATGACACCACAGTACTCTACCAAGGATGAAAAAATGAGACTCTGTTTCAAAAAAAAAAAAAAAAGCTTTTGGGATTAGGATGTGGATATCTTTGGGGGAACCACTATTATGCCTACCATAATAGCGGTCAACTACAAAAATGACCAGTGTCTTCCAAAGGGATAAGTAGAAACAAAGCAGAATTTTCCCATTGCCCAGTGACATCCCACAGCCTTCCTAGAAGCATCAGAATGCTCTTTGCAGGAGTGGTTCCAACTGCCTGGCATCACCAACCTCTGTTATTTTTTCTGTCCTAGAAATTCTTTGACGAGACCTCTGCCTCCCCACCTTAGTGCCTCACAGTGCATCATGGATAATCTATGCTTCTTGCATTTACAGTTCTTCCCTCAGCAGCCGCAGCCTCTCCTGTGAGAAGATACGCTGAGCCTGCTGAGTCAAAAAAAACTCAGTCAGAGGTACAGACACTGGATATGTCCCTGGATATGTCAGTCAGCTCATGAGTCCTGACCTGGGAGAACACACACAGTCGCAGATTGACTTTGGGAAATTGCAACGACGTTAAGAGGGCAATTAGCAGTGTGGAGACAATAATGACATAATAAAAAAGGTATAAATATAAAAATTCAGTACACTTCAGTATCAAGTAGCATCTACAATTTGACCTGTCCTCAACTGCGCTCCAGATCTTTTCTGTCCAAACTGCCCCTCCTCCAGTCTGCCATCTCACATCCAATCCACCGGAAATCCTGCCAGCTCTACCTTGCAACCAATCTACTGGATATTCATTACTAAGAGGAAAAGGAAAGGTTTTGTTGTGGTAACACCTTAACCAAGGAATCCAAGTTACCATCACGAATGACAGAATCGACATCAGAGGCCCCCTGGAGGAATGTCCTCAGGATACACCATCATGTCTGTGGTGTTCCTGCCAGAGATGCTTAATGTGAATACAATCAGAAAACTCCGGCCTGTGTCACATACTACCGGACAACTGGCTCCAAATATCAATGTCATAAAAATAAGCAAGGGCAGAGATACTGTTCCAGAGCAGGGTCAGCAAATATTTTCTGCGAAGACCCAGAAAGTAAATATTTTAGACTCTGTAGGCTATACAGACTCAACTCTGCAGCCACAGACAATATGTAAACAAAAGGGTGTGGCTATATTAACATAAAACTTTATTTACAAAGACAGGCAGAAGGCTAAATTGAGGCACTTAAAATTTGTACTGTGCTACAAGCAGGGAAAAACCTACTTTAAAAATAAAATATAGGCTCGGCGCCTGTGGCTCAACGGGCTAAGGCACCAGCCACGTACACCTGAGCTGGTGGGTTCGAATCCAGCCCGGGCCTACCAAACAACAATGACGGCTGCAACCAAAAAATAGCCGGGCGTTGTGGTAGGCGCCTGCAGTCCCAGCTACTTGGGAGGCTGAGGCAGGAGACTCGCTTGAGCCCAGGAATTGGAGGTTGTTGTGAGCTGTAATGCCATGGCACTCTATCCAGGGTGACAGCTTGAGGCTCTGTCTCAAAAAAAAAAAAAAAAAAGAAAAGAAAAATAAAATATAAAAAAGAGCTGGGCACAGTGACTCACTCCTGTAATTCCAGCACTCTGGGAGGCCAAGGTGGGTGGATTGCCTGAGCTCAGGAGTTCAAGACCAGCCTGAACAACAGTAAGATGCTGTCTCTACTAAATATAAAAAACTTGCCCAGCGTTGTGGAAGGCGCCTGTAGTCCCAGTCCTTGGGGGCTGAGGCAGCAGGATCACTTGGGCCTGAGAGTTTGAGGTTGCTGTGAGCTATGATGCTACAGCACTCTAGCCAGGATGACAGAGTGAGACTCTGCCTCAATAAATAAATAAATATGTAAAAAAATAAGTAAATAATAAAAAAAGAAGGCCAGATTAATGGCCGTTTATTTATAGAGTAAAGAACATTAAAGAAAGGCCAGGCATGGTGGCTCACAACTGTAATCCTAGCTCTATAGGAGGCTAAGGTGGGCAGATTACTGGAGCTCATGAGTTTGAGACCAGCTTGAGCAAGACCGAGACCTCGTCTCTAAAAAAAGCTGGGCATTGGCTTGGCGCCTGTGGCTCAACAGGCTAAGGTGTCAGTCACGTACATCTGAGCTGGCTGGTTCGAATCCAGCCCGGGCCCGCCAAACAACAGTGACAACTGCAACCAAAAAATGGCCGGGCGTTGTGGCAGGCGCCTGTAGTCCCAGCTACTTGGGAGGCGGAGGCAAGAGACTTGCTTGAGCCCAGAAATTGGAGGTTCCTGTGAGCTGTGATGCCACAGCACTCTATCCAGGGTGATAGCTTGAGGCTCTGTCTCAAAAAAAAAAAAAAAAGCTGGGCATTGTGGGGGGGCACTTGTAGACCCAGCTATTGGGAGACTGAAGCAAGACGATCGCTTGAGCCCAAGCCTTTGAGGTTGTTTTGAGCTGTGACGCTATAGCACTCTACTGGGGGTAACAAAGTGAGACTGTGTCTCAAAAAAAAAAAAAAGAGTATTAAAGAGGCATGATAATCAAATGCAGTGCATGATTCCTGAGTGTACCCTAGATTAGTAATAATAATAATAATAACAACAACAACAAACAGCTAAAAAGGACATTTGGGCTCTATATTCTTTTTTTATTTTTCTCTTTTTGAGACAGAGTCTCAAACTGTCGCCCTGGGTAGAGAGTGCCGTGGCGTCATAGTTCAAAATAACCTCCAACTCGGGTTCAAATGATCCACTGATCTCTGTTTTTCTATTTTTAGTAGAGACAGGTTCTTGCTTTTGTTCAGGCTGGTCTTGAACTTCTGAGCCCAAGCAATCCACCTACCTCGGCCTCCCAGAGTACCTGGATTACAGGTATGAGCCACCTCACCCAGTCTTGAGCTCTATATTCAATAGTTTTTTTTTTTTTAAGAGACAAAGAGTCTCACTTTGTCATCCTCGGTAGAGTGCTGTGGCGTCACAGCTCACAGCAACCTCCAACTCCTCACCTTAGGCGATTCTCTTGCCTCAGCCTCTTGAGTAGCTGGGACTACAGGTGCACGCCACAACGCCTGGCTATTTTTCTGTTGCAGTTTGGCTGAGGCCAGGTTCAAACCTGTCACCTTTGGTATATGGGGCCAGCATCCTACACTGAGCCACAAGCGCTGCCCCAATAATTTTTTTTTTGAGACACAGTCTCACTTTGTTGCCCTTAGTAGAGTGTTGTGGCATCATAACTCACAGCAACGTCAAACTCTTGGGCTGAAGTGATTCGCTTGCCTCACCCTCCCAAGTAGCTGGGACTATAGGTGTCCCCACACAATGCCCAGCTATTTTTCGAGATGGGGTCTCACTCTTCCTCAGGCTGGTCTCAACCCATGAGCTCAGGTAATCTACCTGCCTCAGCATCCCAGAGTGCTAGGATTATAGGCATGAGCCACAGCACCTGGCCTACTATATTTAATATTTTTATTGACATTCTGTTATCAATGTTAAATTTCTCAGGTGTGTGATATTAGTACCATATATTATTTGGGAGATAGGTGGTACGAGTTGAAATACTTAGGAGCGAAGTGTTGTGTCCACAATTTATTTTTAAATACCTCAGGAAAGTGTGTATACATACACATACAAATAAAAGAGTAAGAAACAAAGAAAATTTGTTGACAATTCATAATTTATGGCTAAGTATTCTCCACTTTTTGCCTCTAACAAAAAAAAAAAGAAGAAAGGGGGTGGCGCCTGTGGTTCAAAGGAGTAGGGCGCCAGCCCCATATGCCCAAGGTGGCGGGTTCAAACCTGGCCCCAGCCAAAATCTGCAAAAAAAAAAAAGAAGAAAGAAGGACAGAGAAAACAAGTAAGTGATGAAGCAGGTGATAAAGCATATATAAGGGATGATTTTATGATTCTTTCAACTTTTCTGAGGAACTGAATATTTTAAAAGAAACTTGGGAAAAAATGTCTTCAGAATCTGATACCTCCCCAGTCACCTCCTGTCTAGACTACAAATAGCTGCCCCCCGCCTGCATCCACCCTCACACTATACTCCAAAAGGATCCTATTAAAATACAACTTAGACCCTGTCTGTCTGTGTGCAGCACCCTCCAGTGAGCCTTGTTTGACTGATAGTAAAGCCAAAGCATCGCAGAGCCTTGCAGATCCTGCACAAACTGCCTCTCTTTCCCACTACTATGAGTTTCCCATCCAATGTGCCAGGTACATCCTACCTCAGGGCCTTTGCACCTGCAGATCCTTGGGCTGAAATGTTCTTCCCCAGATACCAACACTGCTGGTTGCCCCCCTACTTTGCATATTTTCAATGAGATCTCCTTGACAGGGCTATCTAAACTTACAATCAGGCAGTGACTGTAGCTCAGTGGGTCGGGCGCTGGCCACATACACCGAGGTTGGTGGGTTTGAACCCGGACCAGGACCAGCTAAAACAACAATGACAACTGCAACAAAAAAGAAAACAGGCGGGTGTTGTGGCAGGTGCCGGCAGCCCCAGTTACTTGGGAGGCTGAGGCAAGAGAATTGCTTAAGCCCAAGAGTTTGAGGTTCCTATGAGCTATAACACCACGGCACTCTAACCAGGGTGACAGCTTGAGACTCTGTCTCAAATTAAATAAATAAATAAACAAACAAACTAACTAACTAACTTACAATCATCCTCCAAAACTCCCTACTCTGCATCCCCGATTTTTTTCAGAGCAATTACTGGCTATCTAACACACTTTTTTTTTTTTTTTTTTTTTAAGATAGAGCCTCAAGCTGTCACCCTGGATAGAGTGCCATAGCATCACAGCATCACAACGCCCAGCCATTTTTGGTTGCAGCCGTCATTGTTGTTTGGTGGGCCCGGGCTGGATTCAAACCCGCCAGCTCAGGTGTACGTGGCTGGCGCCTTAGCCCGAGAGCCACAGGCGCAGAGCCTATCTAACACACTTTATATTTTAACTATTTGTCTGGCTTTCCCCATGAGAACTGAGGGCAAATTTTTTTTGCTTTTTCCTCTCTTGTATCCATAATGTCTACACAACAGCCATGGCTCATTGCCAAGCACTGATTTACCATTTTATCCATTTAATCTTAACAAAATTATTATTTACAGCATAAATTCAAATATAGTCTAAACACAAAATTGGAATAACAGTATTGACTTCACAATAATTTGTGAGGATTTAATGTCATAGGCTGGGAAGTACTGAGCACATGACCTAGCACAAAGTAAAAGCCCAATTAATGCTGTTATTATACACATATAATACCCATTGCACAGACGAGGCAACTGAGGCTCAAAGGGGTTAAATTTTGACCTGCCCAAAGTCATGAGCCTGGAAAGGGGTGGGGTCAAGATTCAAAGCTCTGTAACTCAGACTCCAGAAGCTATTTTCTAAACCACAATGCTAAGACATGTCACTTTGTTTGGGAGAACAGCAGTGGAAGGAAACAGATTATGTCTATAAGTCCAGAGTCTAAGTCCTGCCTCTGGCACAAACCCGGTATGTGTCCTGGGCAATTCACTTCTGCTCTCAAGCCTGCAGTTTTCCCTTCTGTAAACTAGAGGAAGTCATTCTCCTTTCCTGATGTGGGGATGAAACAACTGTGAGGATCAAATGTGATCACTGATAAGAAAGCATGTTGAGGGTGGTGCCTATGACTCAGAGGGTAGGGTGTAGGCCCCATATACCAAGGGTGTCAGGTTCAAACCCAGCCCCGGCCAAACTGCAACAGAAAAACAGCCAGGCGTTGTGGCGGGTACCTGTAGTCCCAGCTACTCAGGAGGCTGAGGCAAGAGAATTGCCTAAGCCCAGGAGTTGGAGGTTGTTGTGAGCTGTGTGATGCCACGGCACTCTACTGAGGGTGATAAAGTAAGACTCTGTCTACACACACACACACACACACACACATAAAGCACGTCGGTAACTGAAATCTATTATTTTTCCACTTTAAGATCTGCAACCCTGGCAAAGGCCCTATCAAACAGTAAAGGACCAAGAATTATAAACCCTGGAGAGCAAACTTTAAGCACTCAAAGTCACAGAAGGTAAAAAGATGTACATGTTCCTTCCTTTGTCTCAACACCTTCCCTGTTCCCCATGTTGTCTGATGAGATTCTCCTCATACTTGAGGCCCCAGTTTAGATGTCCCCTCTACCAGGATATTCTCTTTGAACTCCAAGCTGGATCAAGTTCCCAGAGGGGTCTCCCATCCTAGGTCTGTCCACTGTGGGTTGTCACTGTTGGGGGAAAGGTGTATCCCCCTGGACTATGAATACTTTGAGGGCACATATTGGGGTTAGCTGTTTCACCAGCACTGCCAGCACAAGCCTGGCACAGTGATGTTCACAAAATAACTAATTAAATAAAGTAATGGATGGATGGATGGTTCACTGATCCAGCAAGTTACATTAAATTCCCTTATTTTATGTTCCCACAAGCCTATAGCACATACATCTCCTTTTAAAAGGAGCTGATATCTTGAGCATTCAGCATGCCCTTTAGATCTCAGCTCGGGCAGCTCCACTGCTGGGGGCCAGCTGTGTCAGCTACCTCCTCTTAACTCCAGGGCTCCCACGGCCCTGACCACTCTGGGTTGACAGTGATGGATCAGGAGTGTATCTCTCCCAGTGCCCAGCAAAAATCCCTAACACTCGATCTAGCAAATTAACAATTTATGAGTACATTCATGAATATACAGATGAATGTCTACTCTGGTGAAAATTCCCTTTTTGACAGATTCCCAGGCCACGCCCCCCAGAAGCCAGTCGTTATCCCCATGCAATGCCCCTGACTCAGGCCTAATACCCAGGGTAAAACGGAGGCAAACCTAAGCACAATACAAGCACCTCCCATTGCCCAGGGTAGGAGGGAAATTGAAGCATAAGGTAGAGTTTGGAAGTGAAGTTGCCACAGAACCGCCTGGAAAGGACCCTGTCTGGCCTCTCAGCCCCGCCCTCAGTTCATCGCTGTCCTGGAAAGACCGCCTAAATTTCTCCCATCCGCCATACTATTGGCTTGCCGGAACGTCAGTCTCCAGGCGCTGTCTCCCTCTATTGGATGGTATTCCAAATCCGTTGGTTGGCGCCCTGCACTGCCCCCTGAATCCACGCTCCGTCCTCACTATTGGTCTATCCGCATGTCCCTTTCCCAAGAACCTTCCCTTACTGGCTACAGGACTTCGCCGGTTCGGGCTGTGATTGGTCGTGTAACAAAAAGTCCATCCCCTGAGCAACCACCTGAGAAGGGTTGGAGAAAGGAATGGTTGGGGTCAGACTCACGCTGAGCGGGCGGAAGGCAGATATAGGTCTTGAAGAACTCGCTTCGGCGGGCGGCCTCCTTAATGCGGTTGGCAAGCGGCTTGCTGACTTGCCGGATGCCCAAGTAGAACAGCTTCGCCATAGGGAACGCGCCCACCACCATCTTGGCGGTCGCACGGGGCACGCGCAACCTTGCTAACTGGGCGGGGCGCCTCTGATCTCACCACGCCTCCCCCCTCACGTGGCTGTGCGTGCGTACGGACGGACGCACGCTCGGGGAAGGGAACTTCAGAGGCGTTCCCTGGCGTCACCGCGTCGAAGCTGGCGTCCCTACGTCCGTTGTTGAATATGCAAATATGAGCGGAAGTGAGACGTTCAGGAGGCGGTTCTGTTAAACGGCTGCTTGCGAGAGTGTGGATGGATTCCCACGCCTGCTTTTTATGTCACTGTTCTATCGTGATGTCACTGTTCTATCGTGATGTCACGTACCGAGTCAGCTTCCCTAGCCAGAGGAGGCTCTTAGTCCTCATTAGGTCTAATGAATCCCAGGTACACCTTCCTCCGCAGGTTAGCGCCCTCACTGGGAGTAAGACGAAACTGGCTACGTAGTCATTACCGACCGTGGCTGGAATCCCAGCTCCGCCATTTATTCTCTGGGTAATATTAGACGAGTGACTTAACCTTTTTGGACTTAAGCATGACTACCTTACAAAAGGAGAATCGTAATAACATTTGTCTTACTGGGTTGTTGTGAGGCCTGCACGCAAATCTTGAGTGTAAGTTATAATGAGTGAACTCTGTTTAGTGCTTAGAATGGTGCCAGTTGCGTAGTAAGCATTCAATAAAACAGCCCTGCTTGCTGTACAGGTATTGGCATTGTTGTTGCTAACTCCAGCGAACGGGTGCATTTCACCCCCAGGAGCATCTAATCCAACCCTTTCCCCAGATGAGGAGACTGAGGCCCAGAGAGGGGCAGGCCGCTGGTACCAGGTTCCTCAGCCTGCAAAGATTTGCTTGTCCAAAGTCTTGGGTAATAAGACTATACCCGTTCTCAAGCAGCCCCGTTTCCTCCATTAGCGGGTAGGGTCCCCAGGGAGCTGGCTCAGGAAGGAGTTTAAGGACATGTCCCAGACTGTCCTCCCTTACCCAGCAGGGAACAAAATCATATAAACAATGTTAGGAAGAGGTTAAGAGAAATTCCTGGGTGAGAGAGTGCTAGTGGGTAATTGAGAGATTCTAGGAGAGGCGAAAGGCGAGAAGACAGAGGGACAGAGGAATGGTGTGTAGGAGGAAACACATTCAGGAGACACACAAAATTCAGGAGACCCTGGGTTTCCTTGGCATCCACTCTGACTCTCTGAATGTTCTTTGTCAAATGTCTGTCACCAAAGGACCCGAGTTTCTTCATCTGCGATGATGGTGCTGGTATGTGTGTGTACCCAGATATTCTAAATTTCTTTCTTTCTTTCTTTCTTTTTTTGAGACAGAGCCTTAAGCTGTCGCCCTGGGTAGAGTGCTGTGGCATGACAGCTCACAGCAACCTCCAACTCCTGGGCTCAAGCCCTTCTCCTGCCTCTGCCTCCCAAGTAGCTGAGACTACAGGTGCCTGCCACAACACCCGGCTATTTTTTGGTTGCAGCCGTCATTGTTGTTTGGCGGGCCTGGGCTGGATTCGAACCTGCCAGCTCAGGTGTATGTGACTGGCGCCTTAGCTGCTTGAGCCACAGGCGCCAAGCCAAGATATTCTAAATTTCTAAGAATGCCAAGATTACATAAAAACAACCTCTTCCTGGGATTCCTTCTAGATTGAAGGTGTGAAAGAATGGGGCCTATTTACGGTCCATAATCCACTTGGGACCAACCCTCTTATTTTATAGACAGGCTGAGTGAGGCCAGAGGATGAAAGGGATTTGCCTAAAATTTCAGAGATTGGGATTTCCTGAGTTGCAGGCCAGGGCTTTCTCCTGATCCCTAAGGGTGTTGACCTGGGGCCCAAAGACCTACTGTGGGGCTGAAGACCCCCATGAGGGGTTTAGGAAACTTCCAAACTTGTATATGACATTTTTCTGTATAATCCACTGTTATTTCCTCAGCTTTTAGATGCTTCCTGACACACAGTAGGTGCTCAATAAATATGTATCGAATGAACGGGAATTTGGTGGGATAGGGTGCTGTTCAGGTTTTCATCTGATTCTCCAATGGGACTATGTTCAAAAAGTTTCTGGCCTGTCCATCTCTATCTCAGCAGCTTTATAGCACTTGATCAGGCCTCCCAGATCCCAGGGCTCCCTCTCTCTCCAGTTCTCAACACCAAAGCCCAGAATTCCTGCATCTCAGCAACTCTGCTTCCTACCCTCACCAATCATTTTCCTCATTAAGTGCATTTTTTTTCCATTTCTCTCCTCTTCCTTTCTCTGAGAAGCGTCTCCAGGAACCTTTCTGGAAACTTCTGGAGCAAGTGTGTGTGTGTGTGTGTGTAAGGGGATCTGCACATCTCAGGAGCCTGTTTACACATAGGGAGGAACAAGGGAGGAGGAGACTTTCCTGGAAGAATGAGGCCTGTCCAAAGCGGGTGCTTTCCCCTGCTCTTCAGCCTGGCTAAGGAATGATGTCCATTCCTGGTGACCCCTGAGGCCAGGGGAGGGAGGGAAAAACCATCAGCCAGAGCAGGCAGCCTTGGTCACCCCAGGGCGTGGGAAGAGAGGCAGAGATGGGGAGAGAAGAGAGAGCCCAGGATGGCCCCAGTGCTGACTCACCAACCGTTTAACCTTAGACTAGTCTCTCAGCTTCTCTGTTGACCATCTTGGACTAGGTCCTGGGATTCTTTCCAGAGGCTCTTTCTGCAGGCTCCTTGGTCACCCTTTTCCCAGAATGGGCAAAGGGCTTATGTTACATAATCCCATATGTCCCTGTGCTGCTTCCAATCGAAGTAGTCCTACAAAATATACCCTAAAACTGACCACTGATACATGATCAATCCACCACCACCACCACCACCGTCCCATCCAGCCACTAGCACCTCCTGCCTAGACTATTGTAATCATCACCTCACTGGGCTCCTGGCTGCCTTTATCTCCTATATTCTGTTCCCCACTCAGTAGCCAGCAGGGTCCTGTTAATATTTAAGTCAAATTGCATCTGTCCTCTGCTAAGCTACCATTTATATCACAGAAAAAGGCAAAGTTCTCAGGGGCCCCACACATTCTGCCTCTGTGCCCTCTCCCATCCCTCTCATCCTCCCCACCTCTGCCCTTAACACACTGCTTTACCTATTGTCCCACAAAATTCAGACACACTCTTATCCCAGGGCCTTTAACCTGCTGTTCCCTCTGCTCTTCCTGTGACAGCCACAGGGCTGACCATCTCACCTCCTTCAGATCTTTGCTTGAAAGCCACCTCAATGAGCCCTCTTCTGTCCTTATTTAGATCAGATGCTGAATCACTCTTTGTCCCCTCAACTGGCTTTATTTTTCCCCTTTACATTTAGCAATTCCAAACATTATATTTATTTTTATTTACTTGTTTATCATTAGCCCTGTAAGGGCAGGGCCAGGGATGTCTTAGTCATTACTGTATTCCCATCCCAAATCCAACACAGTACCAGGCATAAATCTCTTTTGAGTGAATGAATAGATACTGTTCTTCTTGTCCTAAGCCTCTTTCCCAAGCCTGCCTTACTTACTCCTCCTCCGGGCAGTCTTCCTTGATTGCCCTTCACCTGGGTCCCAACATTCTCCCTCTTCATCCTCAGTCCTGACTTGGAGAACAGTGTTTATCTAGAAACTTAAAATTGTTCTGTCTCATACTCTCTCCCTGGTATGACCTGGGGGTGGGGGGAGGGGACGTTCCAAAGGTAAACATAACAGTGAATTTCTCATGTAATTCTCCTAATTTCATTCAGCGAATTTCTCCTTCCACTTTTCCCTCAAATCACAGACTTTTACACTTTAATTGGAAAAATTCTTTTTTCTGTTTTTTATCTTTACCTTCTGGAAACCACATATTTAAATTAATTTATTTGTTCCTTCCTCCAGGAAAACTTATATGACCATCAGACTGTGATGGGGTCTGGAAGCCCATGAGGGAAGAGCTAGGGCTGTCGTTTGTCACTGTCACTGCAGTATCACTAGCACCAGAGGACTGGGCACAGTTAGAAGGAATTATGGGGGTCATGGTGGAGGATGATGGCTGACCTAACACACTAACCTCACTCTTTTCCTACTTTCTTGTATTCTTATGAATATTAAAACAACCTTATTTACATACAATTTGTATACACCAGACCAGGAGAGAGGGACTGTGGAATGAGATTGGAGGATTGGGGGCTCTGCACCAGTTGGGTTCACTGTGCTGGCTGCAGCATCTTTAGCTGCACCTGGTCCCCCTGGGAGGGTGGAGAGGCTGCCCAGCTGGCAGCCAAGGCTTTGGCTGAGCTGTTCCTCTTGGAAGTGAGGGGGGTCTCAAGGGTGAGGGAGGCATTGGCCATCTCTTGGGGCTTGTCACTGGCCAGGAAGTGGAGCAGGTTGTGCAGGGCCTTGGCCACATCGCTGCGGGCGCCCTCGTTAACCAGGCAGTAGAGGATGGGGTCAGCCACACAGTTGAGGCTGGTGAATGCCAGAGAGCTATGGTAGGCCGAGAACACGCGCTCCTCAAAGCCACAGTCCCAGGGGCGGCCCAGGTAGACAGCGCTGCGTGAGAGCAGGAGCACGTGGTAGGGCGCGAAGCAGACCAGCACGATGGCGATGAGGCTGAGGGCCAGCCGCTTGATCTTGACCTTCTCCTGGCGCTCGGTGGATACGCTGCCCCTCACGGCCCGCAGGATGCCTCGGTAGGACAGCAGCATGAGAGCCCATGGGAAGAGGAACCCCACAAAGACCCGGTAGAGGTTCATCCAGGCCACCCAACCTTCCATGGGGAACTTCTCAAAGCAGAAGGTGTGGTTGTAGCGGTCCCGGAAGAGCTCGTCATGGAACAGGGGTGCGGAGTTGGCGCCCAGCTCCGTGGCCCAGACCACGGAGCTCACCGCCACTGCCGTCTTGACACGGCGCAGGCGGGCGAAGCGCAGCGGGTGGGCCACAGCCAGGTAGCGGTCCACTGAGATGCAGCAGAGAAAGGCGATACTGATGTAGATGTTGGTGTAGAAGATGAACCCGAAGAGCTTGCAGGAGCCGGGACCGTGGATCCAGTTGTCGTGGTGCAGGAAGTAGTCGACCCACAGCGGCAGCGTGCAGATGTACAGCAGGTCGGCGATGCTGAGGTTCATCAGGTAGACCCCCAGCTCGTTGCGCTGACGCACCTGGCGGTAAGCCGCCCACAGGGCCAGGCAATTTGTAGGCAGCCCCACGCCGATGACGAAGATGTAGAGGGACGGTGGGAAGAGGTGGTCCACACGCGAGTCCACATGGCAGCCCTCCCATGTGCGGTTGCCCATCCTCGGCATTGGGGTTTTCGAGGTGCTTCCCCTGGCCCACGGGGGCTATGGGGCCACGGGGAGCGGGAGGCCATGGGACCCCCTGAGCCCCTTCCTTGGAGGCTCAAGGGAACATGGTAGGAGGCAACCCACAGGGAGGAGAGGAAGAGGACTGTGAATCAAGGGGCAGGCTGGGCAGAGAAGGGAAGAGCTTGGGCGGGAAAGGCTAGGGGAGGGTTAGAGTGACACAACAGGAGGGAGTTTTAAATGGTGGATTAATAAAGAGCTCTGTCAAGGGGGTATTTACAGACCTAACGGGAAATGAATGAGGGAATATGGGGGGGACACAAAATTGAGCCAGGTGTGTTTATGGCACAGATATGTTCATAGAGAACTTAGGAAGTGTGGTGGGGTTGAAGTAACAGTGGTGGTGGGGAATGTTCTACAAGACACAGTAAATAAACAAGACAGTGATGACAGAAGACAAACTACAGTTGGGGACTGTTGGAAGGAAGAGGCGATGCAGGTGAGAGTGCTGGCATCTCCTAGGGGACCAGCATGATAAGAGGAAATAAGTAAGGTACCCAATGAGGTGATTGCAGAAAAGGAAATGTCCTAGGGGGGGGTGGGGAGGAGGATGTGGGCAGAGAAAAGGCTCAGTCAGGCGACTGTGGGAAAGGTTTTTAGGAAACAGCAAGGAGGTGAGTAAGGGCTAGATCAGAGGAGGTTTTGAGGTAGAAGGGGAAATTTGAAGGGGGCAGGGGAGCAACTTGGCTTGGTCCTGGTCGGGTCAGAAGGGCTGCATGAAGTGGCCCCACCTCACAGCCCAGTTCACAGCTGATTGTTCAGTGCCTGTGGGGAGAGAAGACAGCAGTGAGGGGAGTCATGGACATCCCTGCCCTTCTCTCCCCATATCCCTCACCCCACGTTTCTGTGGACCACGAGGTTGGACACCTTGATAATGCCTACTTGAGTCCCATCCTGAGCAGCAGATCTCTGGGAACACAATTTGAGGTCCCAAGCATATTTTTTTCCTGATACATGTTAAAATAAAGACCCAGCTCAGATTTTAGAACTTTCTTCCAGAAACTGTAAAACTGCCACAAGTACAAATATGCTTCTGGAAATTTCACAGTAATGTAACCCTGCCAAGTCACAAAGAAGAAGAAGGACCCAGAGAGGCAGGGACACCTCCTTAAGGATGCACAGTAGGGCAGAGATGGGACAAGAGCTGGGACCAGCCAGCCTCCTACTCCTAACCCAGGACATCCCATTCTTGACAATGGAGATAATAGTGAAAGTTTATTGAGCCCTACCACATAGCAGACCCAATTCTAAGCACGTTTATAGGTATTGTTTCAATGAAAGTTTCAATAACACTGTGAGGAAAGTATTGTCCTTATTTGACAAACTGAGGCACAGAGCAGTTCTGAGACCTGTCCAAGGTCCTGATCACTGAAGAGGGAAAATCTCTGCCCTCAGCCCTTTTCTCCAGCCTAGGCTCAATTCTCACTCAGGAATAACCAATTAGAAAAGGGCCATGGGCTGACAACTGGGACTGGGAGTCATAGTTGCAGAGAGAAAGGGGAGAGAGGAGGAGATGCTGGATTTGGTCAAGTTCAAGGCTGGGGAGCAAGGGGAAGCCCTAGGGTCAGAGCCAGCAATCTCTACCCCTGGGGACCCTCCCTTTACTCCCTCGTCCCTCTTCCCTCCAATTTTCCTGAGTGAGGGCCTTGGGCCAGTTGCCCCTCTCAAAATATCCACAAGCAGGGTGGCGCCACTGGCTCAGTGAGCAGGGCACTGGCCCCATATACCGAGGGTGGCTGGTTCAAGCCTGACCCCGGCCAAACTGCAAAAAAAAAAAAAAAAATCCACAAGCATAGGAATAAGGATAGTTAAGAACCAAGCCCCAGAGAGGACAGTAAAGTCCTGAGTCACAGGTACCTTTGGGAGCCATTACGGCAAGGTGTCAGCACATGTTTAGTTTTTTGGATGTAAAACCCTTTTTTTAAAAAAAAAAAAACAAAACAGAATCTTAATTGGAAACCCAATCTAAGTGAAAAAGATAAGCTTCCCTATGCTCTGGGTGAAATGAAGTGGGGGTGGGAAGGCCACCTTTGAAGAATCCCCAGGATGAATTTTGAAAACCACCAGTTATTGCTGGGTGATGTGGCTCACACCTCTAATCCTAACACTCTGGGAGTCTGAGGCAGGTGGATTGCTTGAGCTCAGGAGTTTGAGATCAGCCTGAGCAAGAGTGAGACCTCATCTCTGCTAAAAATAGAAAAACTAGCCGCTGATCATGGTGCATGACTGTAGTCTCAGGTAGTCAGGAGGCTGAGGCAAGAGGACTGCTCAAGCCTACTAACTTGAGTTTGCTGTGTGCTACAATGCCATGACTCTGTACCCAGGATGACAAAGTGAGACTCTCTCTCTCAAAAAAAAAAAATAAATAAATAAATAAAAATAAACAAACAAAAAGGTCTGGGCACAGTGGCTCATGCCTGTAATCCCAGCCCTCTGGGAGGCCGAGGTGGGCAGATCGCCTAAGCGCACAAGTTGGAGACAAGCCTAAGCAAGAGCGAGACCCTGCCTCTAAAAATAGCCAGGCGTTGTGGTGGGTGTCCGTAGTCCTGAGTACTGGGAAGGCTGAGGCAAGAGAATCTCTTGAGCCCAGGAGTCTGAGGTTGCTGTGAGTTATGATGCCACAGCACTCTAACGGGGACAGTAACAATGTGAGACTCTGTCTCAAAAAAAAGAAAAGAAAAGAAAAGAAAGAAAGAAAGAAAAAGAAGGGCGGCACCTGTGGCTCAGTCAGTAGGGTACCAGCCCCACATACTGAGGGCGGTGGGTTCAAGCCGGGCCTTGGCCAAACTGCCACAGAAAAATAGCCAGGCGTTGTGGTGGGCGCCTGTAGTCCCAGCTACTCCGGAGGCTGAGACGAGAGAATTGCCTAAGCCCAGGAGTTGGAGGTTGCTCTGAGCTGTGTAATGCCACTACACTCTACCTAGGGCGATAAAGTGAGACTCTGTCTCTACAACAAAAAAAAAAAAAAAGAAAAAGAAAACTACTAGTTGAGTTTATTGAACAGATAAGGAAACTGAATCTTGTATCCGTGTGTGTCTCTAAAACCCCTGCCACTGTCCACTCTGCACCACCATCACTGCTTGCTCGGACCTTTGTAGTAGCATAGACGCTGCTTTTCCTGGCTGCCACTCTGGCTTCCTCCAACTCACTTCCCGCATGGCAGCCAGAAAGATCTTTCTAACATGGAAATCAACTCTTGTTGCTTCTCTGCTTGAAATGCTCCAGTGGCTTCCAAATGGACCTGCAGTAAAAACCAAACTCCTTGCCCAGGTGAAAAGGTTTGGCCTGACCAACCAGGGCAGCCCAGCAGACCCTGCCCACGTGTCCTTCATGCCCCAGCAGGCTCAACAAATGACCTTTCCAGCCTCAAAATCTTTGTACTTACTATTCCTGAGGTCTGGAACATTCTTCCTTCACATTTTAAGACCAGCCTACTCACCTCCCTCACTTCCTCAGGGAGTCATTCTCCACCCAAAGTCCTGCCCAACTCCCTTCCAGGACCTTCTCCTCAAATCACCTGAATCTTTTTTTTTTTTTTTTTTTTTTGAGACGGAGCCTCAAGCTGTCATCCTGGATAGAGTGCTTTGGCATCACAGCTCACCGCAACCTCCAATTCCTGGGCTCAAGCGAGTCTCCTGCCTCCGCCTCTCGCCTCCCAAGTAGCTGGGACTACAGGCGCCCGCCACAATGCCCGGCCATTTTTTGGTTGCAGCCGTCATTGTTTGGCGGGCCGGGCTGGATTCGAACCCGCCAGCTCAGGTGTATGTGGCTGGCGCCTTAGCCCGTTGAGCCACAGGTGCCGAGCCAACTTGAATCTTATCTATGTCTGCCTCTCTGTCTAGAATTGGATTTTTTCCAGGAGGGCAGGGACTTTGTGTATCTTCTCTCTGCTGTATCCTCAGCACCCTGACAGGTCCAGAATACAGTAGATGCTCGATAAATGACTGCACTCAGAAGTCACTCCCGAAGCTTAGCAGAAGCCTCTCTGTATGAGGCAGCACCACCTCCAGCTCAGGCTCAGGCAGGGTGAGAAGGACCCAGGGGACGAGGTGGGCAGAGCAAAGATGAAAAGCATAGAATCTGTGCTTTATAATTGACTCTGAAAGGTCAGGGCTAAGTCCTGCTCAGTAAGTCCTACCCCCTCTGGGGGCCTCAGAGGCAGAGCTCAGGCCTGAGGCTCATCGACAGAGGCTTCTGGGCTATGGAGATACAAAGGGTGGGGGCTTACTCTTGGCTAAAACAGTGAGATTCGATCCCTCCAAATTGCAATGTCCCACCCAGAGTCACTGAAATGCCTCTCCCCTGTCCTCCTTTCTCTTTCTCCTTCTCTCTCTGCCCCTCAGTCTCTCTCCCCCCTTCCTCCTGTGACACTAAGGGAATTATTTCTCCTTCAGGAGCCTCAGTTTCTCCTTCTGTAAAGGGGAACATAACCTTTATACTAATCACATCAAAAATATGAAAATCTTTGGTAGAATGTGATATCATCCCTAAAACATTCGATTATTTTTGAATAATTCTTATTATTTCAAGGGCTGAGACAAGAAATGAACCAGTTCTTAATGGGAGGAGGCACCTACTGAGAATGCTGGGAGTCCCTTCTGTCGACCCCCAGGGCTGGGCTGAGGCAGGAGCTGGTACACAGGCAGGAGACATTTCCTGTAGCCAGAGGAAATACACTTCTCATTGCTAATTTCCTGCAGGGGAACCAGCCAGGCGCTCACCTCTCCCTCCTACCCAACCCTCCTCTGTCTTGAGGGTGCTGGTCCTGGGGGAGGGGTTCTCAGACCACCCTCCTTCTCCCCTACCTAAAATCTGCTGGCCACCAAACCCCCAAAAGTCAGCAGAGAACCTTAATCTCTTAGAATATCACAATGCAATGGGCCTGTGTGTGACAGTTGGGGGCAGGAGGCAATTCCTGACCCCTTCCAGGTACAGGTGGGAAAACTGAGGCCCAGAGCAGCAAAGCAGTTGTCTAAGCTACATGATATGTCAAGACTGGGCAGACCTTCTGTCACCCTTAGCTGAATAGCTTCCCCTGCCTGAATGTTTTTTCTCCTCACTCCCTGCACACTGTAATTTTTCTCATGTTCCTCTGGGATAGGAGGGGGGTCTCAGATCTTTTTGAGAATCTGCTAGAAGATACAGATCTTTTCACCACAAAAAAAGGAAGTGACCTTCCATCACCTAGTTCTCTTGCTCAGCTCTCCACCCTTATCCTACGTCAAGAATCTCTCTGGTTGGAATCAAAGTTGTCATCCTTACCTGTGCTGTGTTAAGGGACTAAACCTCCAAATCTCACAACCCACTGTAAGCGCTCTGTCCACCCTCTTAGGCCGCCCTCTTAGGTCCCTGCTGGCCCTTCCAGAGGGTCAGGAAAGGTCAGGAAAGAGAAATAAGGCCAAGGGTGGAGAGACAGTAGGGGACAGGAAAGATTAGTCAGACCCAGCCCCCACTTCGGGCCTCAGCTGCTCTGGTCAGATAAGTCCCTGGGCCTCACCAGCCACCCCTAAATCCAGCAAGGCTGAAGGACTTGGAGGGTTGAGAGGACAAGAGAGAGAAGTGATACAGCCCCCACAGCCCCCTGCTACCCATTGGTTCACTCACCAGTCTTGTCCCTAAGCCACCAGGCTGCCTCCCTGTTCCTCTGTGGGCTTCGGCTTTCCCCCTCCCCTGTCAGCCCCAGGGGACTGGCCAGCTCCGGTCTGCTCATTAGGGACGAAATGTGATCACCATGCCTCGCTCCCCACCTGGTGCCCTGGCAGCCGGGAGGAAACCAGGGGACAGTCGGGCCACCCTGACCGCCTCACTGGGTCTCAGTTTCCCCATTCCTACCAAGGGGTCTTTTTCTGACCCCCATGCCCACACTGCCCAGAAGGGATACTAGAGTCCTCAGAGTCTTCCTCTCTGACGTTCTAGATTCCTAGGGTTCCAAATCCTCAGGTTCTGTTGGTTCAGTTCACAGTTTAATGTTCTATTCTAACATTCTAGAGCTTTACTCTTCTCCCATTCTATTATTATTATCATTGTGGCTCTGTTAGCGTTTACCCTTCTAAGGTTCCAATATTCTAGGAGCCTCACATTCCAAGATTTGAAAGTTCTATTGTTAGAACGCTCTATGATTTTTTTTAACATTGTATGACTTTCATAATCTATTATTAAACTCGCGGTGATTTTTATCTTTCCCCAGCAAACACGAATACGTATTTCCCTTTTCTTTTTCACAGAAATGGGAACATACTTTAAATACAGTGAGCCCCACTTCCTTTTTTTTCTCCCCATCGATTCTGTTTTTTAACATTCCAGCAGCATGTGTTCTAAGATTGTGCAAAATTCTAAGATACTATGGATTCGTGGGGACGGGGTGGGCAAGAGGGGTGGGGAAATGGTGTTAGTCACCACCACTACCTGCCTCCTAAATTCTCACTGGGGGGGGCAGAGCCGGAGCCAGGCTGCCCCCCTACCCTGTGCCCAGTGGGCCCTGCCTCATCTCTGCCTGCTCACACCAGCTGAGTTATTATTTGTCTAGACACAAACCAAATTATAGGCCCTGTCCCGAGGGAACAGTGGGCTTCATGGGGAGGGTCTAGAGGCACAGTCGGGAGTTAATCTACGGTTCCCCCCACCTCTCTTCCTCTCTTCCCTCCTTCTCTGAAACTCCACCCCTTCCACCCAAACCAATGCTTGCCCCCTCTTTCTCCCCACCGTCAGGGTTTCAGGGTTTTAGAAATATTTTCTCTTCTCTGCTTCTAAACCCTCCCTTCTGGATTCCAGCCATTCATAATCATCCTGGCACCTCTCCCTCCTCACTGCGAAGACCTCAGACCTCGTTCCCCAAATTAATCCGACTTAGTGGTAGCAAAAGAAGCCAGCTCTCTGGATTTGGGCTTCAGTTGAACTGGAGTCCCAACCCCCCAGCCTGGAGCTGACTCACTGCTGGGACTTGAGCCCCAGTTTCCCCATCTGTAAAATGGGGCGGGGGGGCTTGGCCTAGATGACTCTGCAAGCCCTTTGGAGCTCTCAGGTCTGAACACAGGAAAATGCCAAGATTTCAGCACTAATCTTTTTGGATTGAAGGGTTTGAATATTCCAAGAACCTTTGATCTGAAGGATCTCAAATACCCAGTTTGCTCTTCTCATCATTCTTACATCTGGGTCCTTCCATCTGAGAGTTCTTGATTACGTGATTCGCAGAGTTCCAAGAATCCATCATTCTCTCACTCTCTCTTGGTGGGATCATCCCCCACCCCCAAAGGAGACTCTCCCTATTTTCACTCTAAATCGAACTTAAATCATCTATAGAAACAGAGCTGGGGGGGCCTTTTGGTGGATTCAGGAGAAATAGCGTTGGTGGTGGGTCCTGGGAGGGCGTTGGGCGTCCCCAAACAAATACCCCAGTGCACATCTGGCCTTAGTGTACACACACACCCTGCAACCATGCTCCACGGAGAGCTGTCCCTCACCCAGGTTGAGGGGAGGTGGGAGTGTCCAGTTCAAGGAAGAGGGGAATGAGGACAAAGTAGGAAAGAGTTAATGGTGACCCAGCCAAATCCTGGAAGGGAGGAAGTGGAGGAGGAAGTTCACCCCCCTAGCCAGGAATTCCTGAAATTGAGGGTGGGGTGGGCTCGACCTCAGGAGCAGTAGGGTGATTCTGTGAAGGGAGCACAGGGGTCATAGTGTCACTTAGGGTAGCTTTCCCCAGGTCACAATTCTACTGCCCCTTACCCCAGTCCCAAACAGCTTCCCACCCCAGAGGAAAGTTACGCGCGTGCCTTGAGGATGGGAAGGAGATACGATGGGGCTAAAGGTGCCAAAATAGGGCTTAAGGTACGCAGAGGCAGAGACAGCAATAGAAAGATGACAGAGACAGAGAGACAGAAAGAGAAAGGGCAAGGAGATGCCCAGAGATCCGGAGAGACCGAGACAGAGGCAGGGAAATGCCCAGAGACTGGCGGTCCCACAGGAGACTGGGGAGAGGCACACCGGGCGAGAAGGGACTTGGACACAGAGAGGCAGAGACAGACCAGGCTGAGACCTTCCTAGAGAGAAGGAAATAGACACAAGGGCATCCCGAGACATGGGAGAGACATGTCCAGAGGCAGAGGGACCACCGATACGGAGACATCGCAGACACTAGGCAGAGAAAGAGACAGACCCAGAGAGAGACACAGGGAGAGCCGGCACCAGAGGGAGCGGGCACCGGCTCGACATAGGAGACTGAGGTAGCCGACGAAGGGACGGACAATCCCCGAGGGGGCCGGGAGGAGCAGCCCCACGATGCCCAGGCAGGGACCGAGAGTGGCAGGGCGAGCGGGACGAGGGGGACGAGGGGGACGAACGGGGCGGGACGGACGCCTTACCTGCGCACGGCGGCTGGACGGGGCGGGCGGCGGCGCCTCTCTCGCAACCCAGTCTCTGCTCGACGGTGGCGGTGCGGGGACCCAGCGGGCGCCCCCGCGGGGCAGGACGGAGGCGACTCCTCCCGCCCCCGGCCAGAGCGGCCAACCAACGCTCCGCCCTGGCCAGGCCCGCCCCCATTAACCCCTCCTCTGCCGCTCCCCCTTAACCCCTCTAAGTCTTGCCTTAAAGACTTCCAGCCCTGGATAAAGCTCACCAGCTGCTGGAACACCCTAATCTTCGAAGTCCCCAGCTGCAATGCCCCCTCATTAACCCATTTCCTTACCCTCCCTTCAACCACACACTTCCAACTTTACCAAGCCTCAGTTCTGGGGGTTAAGGGACCTCCCCCAATGACCCTCCCTGTGCTGAACCATTTCCTCCCTTAGAAATCCCAAGCCTAAGTCACTAACTTTCTGGTCATCAACCTGATGTATACTGGGAGTGGGGGACAGGTCTGTTATGTCCCCACCTCCAAGGTCAAGGCCACCCCTGAAATGTGCTCGTAGCTCCAGCCTACCTCTTGGTCAGTCCTTAGGCTAGGGATTCTCTCCGTGCCTCATTGGGTCAAAGCAGACACTCGAGATCCATTTCACTGGGTCCATACAAGCAAATCTGTAAAACATGCCACGGACACTCCCCACCCTTCTCCTTGCTTCACTTTGCCCCATAGAACTTGTCACCATCTAACAGTCTATGTTTCACTTTTTTTCCCTAATGATCTGCCTTTCCACTAGGAGTAGTATGTTTTTTCATGTGTCTGGTTTGTCCACAGCTGTGTGTCTGTTGCCTAGAAGACAGCTTGGCACATGCTATGTGTGAAATACACATAGTTTTCAGGGAGAGAATAAATGAATAGTAAGTTCTCCAAAAAGCACTGGCTTATTTTTTAACTACTATTATAATAATCCTTCATAAATTGGATATAAGAGTTCATTATTGATCTGGCCTATAGCACTCAGAAATGACAGCTATTGTGTTCACAAATTCCTTTTTGTTTATTATTAGTTAAAATTAAAATGCCCAGATCTAAAAATAAGTAGATAAAATAAAATAAGATGCCCAGGTCTTAAGGAACAGTACAATGAATGGTGACAAATGGATACACATGTAAATAAACACCTAAATCAAAACATAGGCCATTCCTATCACCACAGGATACCATGCTGTGCCCCTTTTCAGGCAATACACTCCACTTTACCCCCAGAAGCAACTCTGCTCTTTATTTTTTCACCTACGATTACTTCTGTTCTAGAACTTCATATAAATAAAGTAATACAGTTTAAAACAAACAAGATGGCTCAGCGCCTGTGGCTCAATGGGCTAAGGCACCAGCGACATACACCTGAGCTGGCGGGTTCGAATCCAGCCCAGGCCCGCCAAACAACAATGATGGCTGCAACCAAAAAAATGGCCGGACATTGTGGTGGGTGCCTGTAGTCCCAGCTACTTGGGAGGCAGAGGCGGAAGACTCACTTGAGCCCAGGAATTGGAGGTTGCTGTGAGCTGTGATGCCACGGCACTCTATCCAGGGTGACAGCTTGAGGCTCTGTCTCAAAAATAAATAAATAAATAAATAAAACAAGATAAGATAGCTATTATTATAATCATTTGATTATTATTGTAATCATTGTGGCCTTGGACTAGTGACTTTACTTTCTGGGTCATATTAACACCTTCCTCTAAGGGATCTTGAGAGAAAGAAAGTGAGAAGGTCAATCAAGACCCATAGGACACATACAAAAATAAAGGACTTTTTGCCTTCCAGTCTCTCAAGCTGTCAAGGACAGCTCCAAGGGATGGGGATCATGAGGCTTTAGCCTCTCCTCTAAATAACCTGTATAAATCCAACAGCTTCAAGACAAGATGCCCACACCTCTCCTATCAACCTCTTGGTCACCCCAAATTCCTCCTAAAGAGAAATTCCGAGTGCCCATTGGTACCATTAGTTAGGGTTCCCTTCTCTCCCTACCTAAATTTAGGCTGTGATTCAGTCAGGGTCCTGGCAGAAACACTTCAAAGTGTGTAACTGGAAGCATTTATGAAGGGATTGTTTGTAGAGGGGCAGGCAGTGTGGAGGAACCCTCAAAGTATGGGTCAGCACCAGGGATTAGCCATAGAGTAAGTCCAGTAGTACCACCCCTGGGGCAGAAGACACAGGAAGGAAACTTGTTACCACTTTCCAGTGACACCTTGAGTTGGGAGAGGAGCCCTAGTTCTGAATAGGCGACCGCTGCCGCTGGCAGACAGCAGGATGCAAGGAGGGGCCCAGGAAATAAATTATCCCCTCAGCTGTCTCCGCTGACCCTGTGGATGGAGCCCACAAAGGGCAATCTCCCAGGATCCAGAAGCGGGGGCCGGGAAGGCTGAGAGTGACCCTGAAGGGGCACGTGGAGAATCACCGACATCTCCAGTGCAACTTTCTGGGCACATTTTCCATGCAAATCCGAGTCTGGTCACAAGGGGGCGAAAAAGCACCGAGCGCCCCAGTGAAAGAGATGCTTTAACAGTGCTGGGCAACCTCCCCAGAACTTGGACAAGAGGAAAAGGTTAGATGGGGAAGAGAAAGGCAGAAAACTTACCTCTGGAACCTAGATGGTGAAGCTGGAGAGATAGGATTGCTGTTGGGTGCTGGCTGAAGTGGAGCTCCGCAGGTGGACAAGTTCAGAGAGGGTGGGTGTGTGGGAGAGGGCTGAGGAGACAGCACCGGCATAGGCTCAGAGGCATGCAATGTTGCAGGGAAGGGGTAATACTGATAGTTCAAATAGCTGGAACATAGCAGAACGTGACTGTAGAAGATGCAGGCTAAAAAGGTGAAGGATCAGCCAGGCACTGTGGCTTACGCCTATAATCTCCAACAGTGACACTCAGCACTCAAGGATGCGTCAAGGTCCAGGAGGCTGCTAGAGCCCAGAGAGGACCTTGTCACAATTTGAGGTGGAATAAGAGGAGGGAGGGAGCAGATAACTATCAAAATTTCCACCTGGAACACTCCCCACACTTTACTTGGTTCATTTCTTATTCGGCCTTCAATGTTCAGATCTGTCATCCCCTCCAGGAAGCCCTCCATGATGGTCCCTTGGTCTCTGTCCACTCAAGGTCATCATTATCTGAAGACAAGTCTGTCTCCCCCACAAAAAACCATGATTCCCATGAGGGCAGGGCTTGGGTTGTCTTGGTCACTCCTGTACCCAGCAGTGGGCCTGGCCTAGAATAAAAAGCTCTGCACATGTATCAAATACATAAAAGAGTTCATTAATCAAACATATACATTTGATAAGCATTTCCTGCATACCAGGCACTGTGCCAGACAGTGGAGATATAGGTATGGTAAAAATTTGTTTGGAGACAGAGTCTTACTCTGTCACCCAGGCCAGCGTTTAGTGCCATCATCAGAGCTCACTGCAACCTCAAATTCCTGGGCTCAAGTGATCATCCCTCCTCAGCCTCCCAAGTAACTGGGACTACAGGTGTGTACCACCACACATAGATTTTTTTTTTTAGACAGAGTCGCAAGCTGTTGCCCTGGGTAAAGTGTCATGGTGTCATAGCTCACAGCAACCTCAAACTCTTGGGCTCAAGTGGTTCTCTTGCCTCAGCCTTCTAAGTAGCTATGACTACAGGCACCCTCCACAATGCCCGGCTATTTTGTTATTGTGTTGTTGCAGTCGTCATGGTTGTTTTAGCTGGCCCGGGCTGGGTTTGAAACTGCCACCCTCGGTGCATGTGGCTGGCACCCTGCCAACTGAGCCACAGGTGCTGCCACACACATGGATAATTTTTTTGTTTTTCTGTTGTTTCCTTTCCTTTTTTTTTTTTTTTTTTTTTTTTTGCCGGGGCTTGGTTTGAACCCGCCCCCACCAGCTTTGGGGGGCGGCCCCTTACTCCGTTGAGCCACAGGCGCCGCCCCTCTTTTCTTTTTTTTTGAGACAGAGTCTCATCATTTCGCTGCCCTCGGGAGAGTGCCATGGCGTCACAGCTCACAGCAACCTCAAACTTTGGGGCTTAAGTGATTCTCTTGCCTCAGCCACCCAAGTAGCTGGGACTACATTACTGCCTGCCGCTACACACAGCCATTTTTCTGTTGCAGTTGTCATTGTTTTTTAGCAAGGTTGGGTTCGAACCCGCCAGCCTGGGTGTATGTGGCCAGCGCTGTAACCATTGTGCTGTGGGTGCTGAGCCACTTTTTCTGTTTTTCTATAGAGATGGGCTCTCCCTCTTGCTCAGGTTGGTCTTGAATTCCTGACCTCAAATGATCCTCCCATCTTTCTTTCCAAAGTGCTAGGATTACAGGAATGAGCCAACATGCTGGCCAGTTCCTTAAAGCTCATGGGCAATTGATCACCAAATGGATTTTCTGGTCATATTAATTGTGAACTTTGGCTGGAAAGACAGAGGGGATAGAATGCTTTGATGTGCTGGAATCTCACCTAAAATTTCATGTTTGGGTATGGGGCTCTCATTTCTTTCTTTCTTTTTTATATGGATGGAATCTCACTATGTTGCCAAGGCAACATTGTACAATGGCTATTCACAGGCACAATCACAGGCGCTGTCACAGCTCACTGCAGCCTCAGAATTCCTGGGCTCAAGCAATCCACCTGCCTCAGCCTCCCAAGGAGCTAGGACTACAGGCACATGACACTGCAACTGGCTTGGGAGCTATCGTTTCTGAAAGGAATTGACATTTGGAGAGTTGCAGCATAGGCACCTGTTCCTGGAGATCCTTGGATAATCCATTTTGTGGGCCAAAGAGGGTTTTGCAGGTTTCTCCTACAATAATTCTTTCATCTCTTAGGAAGAGGTGGGCTTGACAAATTGAGACCACAAGACTTTGAGCTTTTCCTCCCTAGAAATCATCTATGCAGTTGAGGTGAGGAAATGGAAACAGAAGTGTGCAGTATTTTACAAAATTCTTTCTTTCTTTCTTTCTTTTTTTTTTTTTTGTTGCAGTTTTTGACCGGGGCCAGTTTTGAACCTGCCACCTCCGGTATATGGGGCTGGCGCCCTACTCCTTTGAGTCACAGCCACCACCCTTTTTTTTTTTTTTTTTTGAGACAGCCATAGCTCACAGCAACCTCAAACTCTTGGGCTCAAGCCATCCTCTTGCCTCAGCCTCCTTCCCAGAAGCTGGGACTATAAGTGCCTGGCACAATGCCTGGCTCATTTATTTTTGTTTTGGGGACACAGTCTCACTATGTTGCCCTTGGTAGAGTGCTGTGGAATCACAGCTCACAGCAACCTCAAACTCTTGGGCTCAAGTGATTTTCTTGCCTCAGCCTCCCAAGTAGCTGGGAGTACAAGTGCCTGCCACAATGCCCCACTATTTTTTAGAGATGGAGTCTCACTCTTCCTTAGGCTGGCCTCAAACCTGTGATCTCAGGACATCCACCTGCCTTGGCTTCCCAGAGTGCTGGATTTACAGGCATGAGCCACTGTGCCCAAGCTTTGATTTTTCTATTTTTAGTAGAAATGGAGTCTTGCTTTCCTCAGGCTAGTCTCAAACTCCTGAGGTCAAGCAATCCACTATCTTGGCCTCTCAGAGTGCTAGGATTATGGGCATTAGCCATTGTGCCTGGCCTGTAAAGTTCTTATGCATTGTCCGATTCCACAAATTCCTATGTTTCTTACCTTAAAACATTTCTATTAGAGCAGTGGCTTTCAAAGTGTGGGCCTTGTACTGGGATCTTTTTTGCAAATACGGATTCTCAGGCCCTACCCAGACAGACTGAATTAGAAACCCTAGATGGAGGAGGCAAGGGGCAGTAATCTCATGGGGGCAAGCCCTGCAAATGCTTCTTCAAATCTGAGAACTGCTGAACTAGACAATAGAAAAAAACCATGGCTCAGTGCCTTGCATGTACCAAAAAAGATGTAATTAGATATCATCACTAAATGATCTGGGTTACAAAAGATGAGGAAAAAAACAACTCAATGTCACCCCCCTTTGGGCACAGTCACAGTTGCTAGGCAGCTGGTGTGCACTGACAGGGCTGTATAGGTTGTTAAAATATTGACATAGTTTCATAACAGGCTATACACAGTCACAAGTGCAAAGACTTATCTTCCCAGTTGCAGCTGCAAAGCTTGGAGCTTCTGCTGAACTAGTTCCAGACTACGGACTTGACCTTGTGCTTCCTCACACAGTGTGGACATCACCACTGACTGAACACACACAATCCTTTCAGCCAGTCAGCCAGCGTCCTCTGAGATTCGATCCCCTCTCCTCTGTCACATGCCCCACTGCAGCACCCGGAATCCTGCTGATCTCCTGCCCTCCGCAACCCAGAAGAAGAACAACTTCAGAATTGTCAGACTTCACTTGGGAAACTTCCTGTACCTCTCTCAGATTTATTAGAGACTGCCATTAAGAACCCTGAGTTAGGCTCAGCGCCTGTGGCTCAGCGGGCTAAGGCGCCAGCCATGTACACCTGAGCTGGCGGGTTCGAATCCAGCCCGGGCCTGCCAAACAACAATGATGGCTGCAACCAAAAAATGGCCGGGCGTTGTGGCGGGCGCCTGTAGTCCCAGCTA
>CAUYRH010111732.1:0-22024 GCA_963574655.1 Perodicticus potto
GAATATAAATGTCTTAACACAATAACTAAGAAAATGCCATGAAGGCTATGTTAACCAGTTTGATGAAAATATTTCAAATTGTATATAAAACCAGCACACTATACCCCATGCATTAATGCACACAGCTATAATTTAATAAAAGAAAAAACAAACCAGAAAGTGAGCACATCAGCACACTCACAAACCATCTTATGGAAGTGGGAAAAGAAGAACAATCTAACCCTAAACTCAGTAGAAGAAAACAGCAAAAACTAAATCTGAGATTAGTGAAATTGAAAACAGAAAAGTCATTCAAAAAATTAATGAAACAACATTTTGGTCTTTTGAAAAAGTAAATAGAATAGATAAACCTTTTGCCATACTAACTAGAAACTTTTGGCCAGACTTACTAGAAAACGTAAATAAAATAGATAAACTTTTGGCCAGACTATCTAGCAACGTAAAATCTCTAGTAACCTCAATCAGGAATGATAAAGTGGAAATAACAGATGCCACCCAGATACGAGAGATTATCTCTGAATACTACAAGAAACTCTATACCTAGAAATTGGTCAATGTGGAGGAAATGTTTCACTACTTGGAATCACACCCTCTCCCTAGACTTAATCTAGAAGAAATAGATCTGAGCAGACCAGTTTTAAGCACTGAGATCAAATAAAGAAAAAAAAAATCTCCCAACAAATAAAAAGCCCTGGTCCAGATGGCTTCACACCAGATTTCTATAAAACCTTCAAAGAAGAGCTTATACCCATACTGCAGAAATTATTCCAAAATATTGAGGAGGAAGTTATCTTCCACACAGGTTCTATGATGCAAACATCACCCTGATACGAAAACCAGGAAAAGATCCGCCAAAAAATGAGAAATACAGACTAATTTTACTAATGAATATAGATGAAAAAATTCTCAATAAAATCGTAGCTTCAGCTTTTCATTAAAAAAGTCATACAGCGCGGTGCCTGTGGCTCAAAGGAGTAGGGCGCCAGCCCCATATGCCAGAGATGGTGGGTTCAAACCCAGCCCCAGCCAAAAACTGCAAAATAAATAAATAAATGAATAAAAAAGTCATACATCATGATCAAGTGGGTTTCATCCCAGGGATGCAATGCTGGTTTAATATATGCAAATCTATAAACGTAATTCACCATATCAATAGAA
This sequence comes from Perodicticus potto, assembly GCA_963574655.1. NCBI lineage: Eukaryota > Metazoa > Chordata > Mammalia > Primates > Lorisidae > Perodicticus > Perodicticus potto. The sequence continues at coordinate 1,159 of CAUYRH010111732.1, forward strand.
GCATAAACAAACACCATATGATCCTCTCAATAGATGCAGAAAAACAGTTGATAAAATTCAGCATCCTTTTCTAATTAGAACTCAGAAGAATATAGGCATTGGTGGCACTTTTCTTAAGCTGATCAAAGCCATCTATGATAAACCCACAGCTAATATTATACTAAATGGAGTAAAACTGAACGCTTTTCCACTCAGAACTGGAACAAGACAAGGTTTTCCTCTATCACCACTACTATTCAACATACTGCTGGAAGTTCTAGCCAATACAATCAGGCAAGAGAAGGAAATAAAGGGCATCCAATTGGGGGCAGAGGAAGTGAAACTCTCCCTCCTTGCTGATGATATGTACTTATACTTTGAGAACCCCAAAGACTCAACCACAAGACTCCTGGAAGTCATGAAAAAATATAAAAATGTCTTAAGATATAAAATCAACATCCACAAATCAGTAGCCTTCATATATGCCAATAACAGCCAAGAATAGAAGGTAATCAAGGACACAATTCCCTTCTCAGTAGCTTCAAAGAAAGTGAAATACCTAGGAATATACCTAATAAAGGAGGTTAAGGACCTCTATAAAGAAAATTATGAACACCCAAGAAAGGAAAGAGCAGATGATATTAACAAATGGAAGAACATACCATGCGGTTGGCTGAGAAGAATCAACATTGTTAAAAATGTCTATACTTTCCAAAGCAATCCGCAGATTCAATGCCATCCCTATTAAAATACCAACATCATACTTTCAAGACTTGGCAAAAACAATTCTTCATTTTGTATGGAACCAGAAAAAAACCCATATAGCCATGGCAATTCTCAGTATTGAACACAAAGCCCGGGGCATCAGCCTCCCAGACTTTAGGCTGTACTACAAGGCCACAAAACAGCATGGTATTGGCACAGAAATAAGAGACATAGACATCTGGAACTGACTAGAAAACCATGAAATGAAACTAATATCTACAGCCACCAAATCTTTGATAAACCAAACAAGAACATACACAGTGGGAAAGAATCCCTATTCAGTAAATGGTGTTGGGAGAAGTGGATATCCACTTATAAAAGACTGAAATTGGACCCTCACCTTCTTCACTCACAAAAATTGATTCAAGATGGATAAAAGACCTACATCTAAGGCACGAATCAATAAAATCCTCAAAGAAAGTGTGGGGAAAACACTTGAAGCTATCGGCCTGGGAAAGACTCTATGAGGAAGACTTCCATAGCAATTTCAACAACAATAAAAATTTAAAAAATGGGACTTAATTAAACTGAAAAGCTTCTGTGCAACTAAGGAGACAACAACCAAAGCAAATAGACAACCTACACAATGGGAAAGGATATTTACGTATTTTGAATTGGATAAAAGCTTGCTAACTAGGATCCACAGTGAATTCAAATTAATCAACATAAAAGAGCCAATAATCCCTTATATCACTGGGCAAGAGAGATGAATAGAACCTTCTCTAAAGAAGACAGACAAATGGCTAACAAACATGAAAAAATGCTCATAATCCCTGATTATTAGAGAAATGCATATCAAAACCACCCTGAGACGTCATCTAACCCCAGTGAGCATGGGCCACATCACAAAATCTAAAAACGGCAGATGCTGGCTTAGATGTGGAGAGAAGGCAAAACTTTTATGCTGCTCGTGGGACTACAAAGTAATACAACGTTTTTGGAAGGACGTATGGAGAACCCTCAAAGAACTCAAACTAGACCTCCCATTTGATCCTGCAATCCCATTACTGGGTATGTACCTAGAAGAAAAAAAAATCCTTTTACCATAAGGACACCTGCACTAGACTGTTTATCGCAGCTCAATTTACAATCGCCAAAATGCCCACCAACCCAGGAATGGATTACCAAGCTATGGTATATGTGTACCATGGTATACTACTCAGCCACTAAAATAGATGGAGATTTTATATCTTTTGTATTAGACTGGATGGAAGTAGAACACATTATTCTTAGTAAAGCATCACAAGAATGGAGAAGCAAGGATCCTGTGTACTCAATTCTGATATGAGGACAATTTTTGACCTAGTATACAGTGAGGGTGGGGGATGGGAAGAGCAGAGAGAAGGAAGGAGGGAGGGGCTGGGGGGTCACGGTGTGTGGTCTACCTTTTGGGGTTGGGACACAATTATAAGATGGTCTTTAACTAACAAATGCAATCAATGTGACGTGGTTCTTTGTACCCTCAATGAATTGCCAACAATAAAAAAAAATTAAATTATACTGTATGATAGTTTGTTAAAGAATACAGAAATGTTTCTCAAATTATAAGTACTAACTATTTTAGATGAATTTAATTTTGTTTATTTTTTCTTTATTACATCATGATTATGTGTATTAAGGCATTTATGGGGTACAATGAGCTGAATTGATAAACCATGTGGAATACTTACATTGAACTGATTAACGTAACTGTCACCTCGCTTGCTTATCGATTGTGGTAAGACATTTGTACTCTATTCTTAATAGTTTTGAAATGTACCATTTCGAAGATGGCTTCTTCATAGCCATGAAGCCATGGCTTCATCATAGCCACCTCCAACTCTTGGGCTCAAGCTATCCTCTTGCCTCACTTTGTCTATTATTAGTAGAGATGGGGTCTCACTCTTGCTCAGACTGGTCTCATCTCAAACTCACAAGCCCAAACAATCTACCCCTTTCGGCTTCCTAGAGTGCTAGGATTATAAGCATGAGCCAACGCTCCCAGACTTTTTGAGCTTCTGTAAGCAGCTTTGAGAAGTGGTTTTCAGCAGTCAGAGGTCATTTGTGTAGTGTTGTATACAACTTCTGGTCTCCAACTCCTGTTTTGTTTCCAAAGCAGAGATGATGATCTAGTTATACTTTTCTTCCTCTGAGAAATTATTATTGATGATGATTATCATCTGTGTTTAGGGAGTGGCTTGAAAGACTTTAACAACTGTTAAGTGTTGTTGGATTCTCTTGTTCTGAGTCACCCATGACTGTGAACTGGATGCCAGGTTTTTCTCTTTGATATTTTGATTTCCCAGAAGCCTACATGTATTTCCTATACTATATTAAGTTGTTTATACTATTATTCTGTTTTCTGAGTCATTTTGCTAAACACAATGGGAGGTTACAAAAGATGTTCCTGGTTTTATACTTATCTTTAAGACATTTAAAATTAAAAAAGATGGACATAGTATAGAATCAATTAGAGTTGTGTATATATGCAATATAGTAAGAGTGTGATGGATTTCTTCTAGGTTCTATGTGTAAATTCCAATTTAAGTAGAATTTATTTTTTATTAAAAGCTTCTTAACATTCATTTTTATTTCAGAATATTTCAGGGGTACAGATGATTTGGTTACATGAATTGCTTCTGTACAGTTTGAGTCAAAGTTATAAGTGTGCCCATCATCCAGATAGTGTGCATTTTATTTGTTAAGTGTGAATTTACCCAGCCCTCTTGTCCCCTCCCACCTGCTTGGTTTCCCTTGAGTTTTACTAACTAATGTGCACATCAATTATTTCCAATTTAAAAGTGAGTACATGTGGTGCTTGTTTTTCCATTCTTGCAAAACTTCATGGTGTCCAGTTCCATCAAGGTTGTTAGAAAAGGTATTTTTAGTTCACCATTATTTGATGGCTGAACAGGACTCTATGGTATACTTATATTACATTTTTTAATCTATGTGTGTATTGATGGCCACCGGGGTTGGTTCCCTATCTTTAAAATTGTGAATTGCATTGCAATAAACATTCGAGTATATGTATCTTTGATAAAATGACTTTTTTTTTTCTTATGGTAAATACCTAATAGTGGGATTGCTGGATCAGATGGTAGGTCTACTTTTAGTTCTTTGAGGTATCTCCATACAACTTTTCATAGAAGTTATATTAATTTGTAGTTCCACCAACAGGGTATAAGTGTTCATTTCTCTCCACACATACGCCAGCATCTATTGTTTTGGGTTTTTTGATAAAAGTCATTCCCACTGGAGCTAGGGGATATCTCATTGGGGTACGTATGTATGTATGTATGTATGTATGTATGTTTGTATTTATTGAGGCAAAGTCTCACTCTATTGCCCTGGGTAGAGTGCTATGGCATCATTGTAGCTCACAGCAACCTCAAACTCTTAGGCTTGAATAATCAATCCTACTCAACCTCCCGAGTAGCTGGGACTACAAGTGTGCACCACCCAGCTAGTTTTTCTTTTTTTGGTAGTAGAGATGGAGTCTTGCTCTTGATCAGGCTGGTCTCTAACTCCTGAGCTCAAGCAATCCACCTGCCTCAGTCTCCCAGAGTGCTAGGATTAAAAGCGTGAGCCACCATGGCCGGCCTCATTGTGATTTTAATTTTCATTTCTCTGATGTTCAGAGATGTTGAGCATTTTTTCATATGTTTCTTGGCCATTAGTCTATCTTCTTTTGAGAAACTTTCATTCTTATCTTATACATTCATTCATTCATTTTATTCATTAAAAGTAGACTATACTCTTTTTGAAATTTCAGAATATTATGGGGATACAAATTTTGGTATACATAAATTGCTTTTGTACAGTTTGAGTCAAAGTTATAAGTGTGCCCATAGTGTTCACTGTGCCCATTAGGTATGAGTTCAGCCATCCTTTCCCTCCCTCTCACCTGATAATTTCCAATAAGTTTTATTTCCATATGCACACATAAGTATTAATCAATTAGTTCCAATTTAATAGTACATGTGGTGTTTTTTTTTTCCATTCTTGCAATGCTTCCCATAGAAGAATGGTCTCCAATTCCATCCAGATTAATACAGGAGGTATTAATCACCATTTTTATATGTCTGAGTAGTACTGCATGATACATATACCACATTTTACTTATCCAAGTGGACTGGGTTGTTTCCACATCTCTATAATTGTAAATTATGTTGCTATAAACATTTGAGTACAGGTGTCTTTTTTTATAAAATGTGTTTTTTTCCTTTGGGTAAATACCCAGTAGTGAGATTGCTGGATTAATTGGTAGGTCTACTTTAGTTCTTGGGGCATCTCCATTCTACCCTTCTATAGAGGTTGCAGTAGTTTGTAGTTTCACCAACAGTATATAAGTGTTTATCTCTGCATCCATGCCAACATCTTTTGTTTTGGGAGTTTTTGGTAAGAGCCACTGTTACTTGAGTTAGGTGATATCTTATTGTTTTTGATTTACATTTCCCTGATGATTAGGGATGTTGAATATTTTTTCACATATTTGTTGGCCACTAGTCTATCTTTAAAAAGTTTCTGTTCATGTCTTTTGCCCATGTTTTAATGTGGTTGTTTGATTTTTTTTTCTTGCTTATTTTCCCAAGTTCCTTGTAAATTCTGGTTAACAGTCCATAGCATGAAAATATTTTCTATCATTTGTGTAGCTTGTCTGTTTGCTCTGTTGATTGTTTCCTTGGCTGTGCAGAACCTTTTTAATTTGATCAGGTACCATTTATTTATTTTTGTTATCTCTGTGATTGCTTTTGGGGTCTTCTTCATAAATCCTTTGCCTAGGCCAATGTCTGTAAGAGTTTTTTATAGCATTTTATGTTTAAGTCTGTTATTCATCATGAATTAATTTTTATGAGCGGTGAGAGGTGCAGATATTGTTTCAGTTTTCTACATGTGGCTATCCAGTTTTCCCAGCACCATTTATTGAATAGAGATTCTGTTCCTCAAGTATGTTTTTGTCTGCTTTGTCAAAGATCAGATGGCAATAAGAGGATGGTTTTATATCTGGGTTCTCTGTTCTGATGCATTGGTCTGTGTTGCTCTGTTCTTGTGACAATACCATGGTGTTTTGGTTACTATATCTTTGCAGGATAGCTTGAAGTTTGGTAAATTGATGCCTCTCCAGCTGTTCTTTTTGCTTAAGGTTGTTTTGGCTATACAGCATCTTTTCTGGTTCCATATGAAGTACAGAATTGTTTTCTAGAACCATGAAAAATAATGTTGGTATTTAATGGGGGTTACATTGAATCTGTAAATTATTTTGTGTAGGTAGTATAGATATTTTAGGAATGTTGATTCTGCCAGTTCATGAGCAGAATATTTTTCCATTTGTTTACATCTTCTGCAATTTCCTTCCTCAGTAGTTTGTAGTTCTCCCTGTGGAGATCTTTCACATTCTTGTTTAAATATATTCCTGAGTATTTTATTTTCTTTGTTGCTATTGTGAAAGTTATTGGGTCTTTGATTTGATTCTCAGCTTGACAGTTGTTGGCGTATGTGAATGTTACTGATTTGCATATGTTTATTTTGTTTGTAGCAGTAGTTTGACTTCTTCTTTACCAATTTGGATACCCTTGATTTCCTTCTCTTGCCTGACTGCTCTGTCTAGGCCTTCCAGCACTATGTTGAATAAAAGTGGTGAAAGTGGTCAACCTTGTCTGGTTCCAGTTCTAAATGGGAATGTTTCCCATTCAGTACGATGTTGGCCATGGGTTTATCATATATGGCTTTTATAATTTTGAGGTATATTCCATTTATGCCTATTTTGTTAAGAGTTCTTATCATAAAAGGGTGCCAAATTTTGTCAAATGCTTTTTTTGCATCTATTGAGTGGATCATATGGTTTTTGTTTTTGCTTTTATTAAAGTGGCAGATCACATTTATAGATTTGTGTATGTTGAACCATCATTGCATCTCTGGGATGAAGCCCGCTTTGTCTTGTTGGACTATTTTTTTGATATGCAGCTGGATAAAGTTTGCCAGGATTTTATTGAGAATTTTTGCATCTATATGTATTCATAAAGGATGTTGGTGTGCAGTTTTACTTTTATTGTGTGTGTGTGTCCTTTCTTCGCTTGGTATCAATGTGATATTGTTTTCCTAGAACCAGTTGGAGAGGATTCCTGCCTTCTTGATGTTATAAGATACTTTTTGCATTATAAATACCAGATCTTTTTTGGAAGTCTGGTGAAATTTGGCTGCAAAACCATCTGGTCTGGGACTTTTTCACTGGCAAACTTTTTACTGTTGGCTTAATTTCATTATATGATATTGGGCTGTTCAGGAGTTCTATTTCTTTCTGATTGAGTGAGCCTAGGGAGGTTGTTGTGTGTTTCCAATAATTTGTCCCTTTCCTCAACATTTTTATTCTATTTATTATTAATTTTTTTTTGAGACAGAGCTTCAAGTTGTCACCCTGGGTAGAGTGCTGTTGCATCACAGCTCACAGCAACCTCCAACTCCTGGGCTTAAATGATTCTCCTACCTATGCCTCCCAAGTAGCTGGGACCACAGGCGCCTGCCACAATGCTTGGCTATTTTTTGGTTGCAGCCATCATTGCTGTTTGGTGGGCTCGGGCTGGATTCGAACCCGCCAGCTCAGGTATATGTGGCTTGTGCCTTAGCCACTTGAGCCACAGGCACCAAGCTAGCTTTTGATCATTTTTTAAAAGATGAATATGCTTCTCAAATATCCGAATATAAATTTAAGGTGCCACTTTGGAGCAAAAATGAATGCACTTTCATAAGATTTCAGCTTGCAAATGTGAGTACAGAAGAGACATGCATGACAAAATATTGTGTTTTCAAGGCAGTTTTTACTGCATAGATGAAGCCTAAAGACTAAGCTTGTTTTAATTGGTTTAGAATCAACAATATGTAAATCTAAGCAGAGTATTGCTTGAAACCAATTCTATTCTTACCAGCCCAAAAATAGATACAATGAAATAAGTCTCTTTTAATTAAATGTTTTAAAAATACACTTAAGGAGAAGAGAAAAACAAACAGTTTAGAATCCACCCACCGTTCTCAGCAACTACCCTTCCCAGATGCCTTTTTTAGGACTGAACAGGCAGTAACCCGTAGTTCTGCCTGAAGTTCTCCTCCCTAATCATTCAATTCTGCCAACGAAACCAATACAGCAATAATCTCTGTTATTTTATGTAAGAGAACATCCCAAGTGTGTCCGAAGACCAGCTCTAGCGTTTTGATTCTAGGCCAATAGAATCCAGTTCAGCACAAATGAGTATATTTCCACTTCCAGAGGATACACCATCCCACTGTTATTCTTCAGTTTTTTCTAACATGATGGAATCCTTGGGGATTCTCTTAGGGATATTAGGATCAGTGAACAGTGCTCAAGATTACATAGAAATCAGTAGAAATTTCAAAATCAGCCAGAACACAGTATGTTGGTTACAGATCAAGCTGACCTGACCAGAATCCAAAGGTGGTCAAAAACCAAAACTGAGTACAACTTTTGCAAAACAATGGAGCCATTCATCAATCAACATTACAATTTCTAAAATTGTATACCTTTCGCATTCGAATTGTTGAGTAAATAAAATTTCAACAACTAAGTTAGCTAAAAGAAGATAGAACAGAATTCCATTAAAAAAACCCAAAGCATTCACATCTTGCTATATGAGACTTGATCTTGTACATTCAGAATTTGGGTCCTTAAAAGCTGAAATCATCCCCCCTTTCTCCATCAATTTCTGCACTGTGTCTAACTCTAGAGGAAAAAGCAGTCTATCCTCTACAAATCAATTGTTATGCTCCCAAAAGAACAGAGATATGATTCTTCCCACTTCAGAAAACATATCAAGGGGATTTATTCACCCCAAATACCTTCATATTGTGTATTTTTTTAAGTTAAAAAGATGCAGGTTTATTTGATCATAATCTTCAGCTCTGTGAAGGCTTACTATATAGCAGGTAACCAGCCCCTTTATACCTTCATTAAGACCAATTTCAATGGCAGGGATTTAATGAGATGTAAATTTGAATTGTTGGTAGACGAAGGTTTTTAGATGCTTTAATAGGTTATTAAGGATTAAAGTCTGAAATGATTTAAATATTTAATCATACACAGAGACAAAATAATGAGCTCTGGAGATCCCTTGCAGACCTATGATTTTGCAAAAATGAGCTGCGACACAGGTGAGTCTTTGAGAATAAAGATATTTTCTACATATTAAAGAAGGATTAAGATGTAGAATTTGGGCCTGGCACAGCGGGTCACGTCTGTAATCCTAGAACTCTAGGAGGCTGAGACAGGCAGATTGCTTGAGCTTGGGAGTGCTAGACCAGCCTAAGCAAGAGCAAGACCTCATTCTACTAAAAAAAAAAAAAAAGAAAGAAAGAAAAATTGGCAAAGCATTGTGGTGGGTGCCTCCATTCCCAGCTACTTGGGAAACTGAGGCCTGAAGGTCACATGAACCTAACACTTTGAGGTTGCTGTGAGCTATGATAACACTATGGCACTCAACCCCAGGGTGACAGAGAAAGGCTGTCGCAAAAAAAATAAAATAAAATAAAATAAAGAAAAAGGAGAATTTGCAGATAGTGTGATTAAATCTCACCTGCTACCAAGCTCATAACACTTTAAAAATGAAAATAAAAATTTGTTTTTGCATTAGTGATCACAGCATGCTGTACAAAAATTTATAATCTTCCCACTGGCATTTACCATTCTTGTTCTTTCTTCCTTTGTCTTTATTCCTATTGAATAGATTTTAATCAGAACGCATCTGGGCAAAAGCAGTGACTAAGCAGGCAAAGAACATCAAATAGTTTCAAGTGATTGGCGCGTGTTCTACCCTGATGGCAAATAATTATGTCAGTTGGGAGTTCATGAGGCTCATTCCCTCATATGAACTTGTTCATAGTAGAGATAATAAATAAATAAGCAAAAAATATAAGTCTAAATGGAGGATTTTGGAAAATAATCTCTATGTTTTAAACTTAAAACAAAATTAGAGCAATCAGTTTTGACCAAAGGACCAAGAATTCCAAATTATATGATTATGGTTATGATTAATAGGAACCTTTTAATATGCTCATAATTAAAAGTATCAACTATGTTTGGGCTATTTTCTAGTTCTTCCTGGACCTTCTTTTTTTTTTTTTTTTTTTTTCTTCCTTCTAGCTGGAAAGAGAGTAAAATCTTGCAGTTGATGAGGGCTACAACCCTCTCTTTCAATTTTTTTCACATACATTTCTCTAATTTTCATGCTATTTTTAAGATTTTTTTAACTATTTCCTGGACTCCTTATCCTAATCCTACCTTGTAAATAAATAACGATAATATTGCGGATTACATACCTGACCAAACTCTCTTCTTTTCCTTGTTCTTTTATACCAGTTATTATGTTAGTTACTCTGTCAAATAAATGATAAATCTGGGGCAAAACAAACTAATGCACAGTGTTTCTCAGCAGCAGAGCCAAACCAATGAAGGAGCAGGAGCAGACAGGAGCCTGAACTGTGCTGTTTGCACGTCTTTGTGGGATGGCAGGACCTTTCCTGTTTGCGTCTTTCTCCTTCACAGAGTGAGAATTCTAAACCTGAGTAATTGTGCTGTGACTTCTCTGTTAATACCCCATTTTATGCGGTAGTTCGCCAGGATTATGAGAATACAAATTCTGTAGGGTCAGCTACGGGAAGAATGGTGAAGTAAGTAAATTTCACGTTCAGTACTACTCAAAGCACTAAAAACAATTTTATCCAGTGCTACATGAACTAGTTTTAAATGTACATTTGCTACAATGAAAGAAGTAAAAGTAATAATGAGTTAATGTGTCACCTCACTCCTAATAGTTGAATTTTGAATAACTTGGTGAACTATGTCTTTAAAACAGGAAAATGAACTTTTAATATTGAAATATTTTGGTTCATTCACACATTCATTCAACAAACCTCACTGACCACTTGCCAACAATGTGTCAGGCACTGACAAGGTACTAAGGATATAACTTGAATAAGGCATTTTTTATCCCTAAGGAATTTATGTCAAAGACTTACACAAACACCACTGATCACAGTAGAGTGTAATAATAAAAAGGTGGTTTGCACAGGATGTTATGGAAACAAAGGGCTTTTAAAAGAGGGAGGGACGTTCCAAGCACTTAGGAACTCTTGGAGAAGGTGCAGGTGGAAACAGCAGGACAGGCAAAAGGGATGACAAGGCACTCAGAATAACTCTAGATCTTGACAGTGCACGGAGCACAAAGTCTGACAATGAAGGATTCCATGGGTTGAGCTGGCGATTTCATTCATTCATTCATTTATTTATTTATTTATTTATTTATTTTGCAGTTTTGGCTGGGGCCAGATTCGAACCCACCACCCTCAGTATATGGGACCGGTGCCCCACTCCCTGAGCCACAGGCCCTGCCCTGAGCTGGCGATTTTAAACTTTATCCTGAATGCTACGAAATGCCGTCAAAGGATTATAAGCAAGGACATTCCAGATAAGATACTTGTTATAAAAAGATGGCGCTAGCAGTAAAGAAAGTTAGAAACCTGCCTTTAGAAAAAGTTAGGGGGCAGGAAGAACTTCCCTGTGTATTAAATCCCATGGAAGAGAGCCAGCTCATTTATCTATACTTTCCAAAGAATGACACTAAAGAAAAAATTCATGTATAAGAATCAAACATTTCAACAGGCTTTCCATCGTGGCTACAAAAACAGCTCTGTGTTAAGCACGCCCTACTTTAGTTAATGTATACTTCTAAAAATTTTTGCTTTCTAGCTTGTCTCAGTTAGTGTTTGGGGTCTAGCACTTGTCTCAAAGATTTATGAATGGGAACTAGCAGTGGAAATTACAAAATGCAGGAGGTAACCATCTCCATGTTCCAGCAAAAGGCACATTTTTGCATAGTGAGAATTAGTAGCTACATAATGGTGCTACTTGAAAATGCAGCTCAGATTAAATTCAAGCATTATTGAAAATTACAGGATCCCTCACTTACTTTCAGAGAAAAAAGGTCTATTCTCAACTGTTGACAAAAAGAGAAAAAGGAGCTTGATTTCTAAGGGAAATTGCCTACGGCTTTATGAAGCTATGGAGAAAACTGGCAGTCTTAGTGATCTGTTTTATTGAATTCCACTGATTGTTTAGAATTAATAATTGAACCTGTCAATTGAAAAATATAATGAAAAAGGATGGGAAAGAAACTAGTTCTTTATCAGGTAATCAAAACACATAGAGTCTCACTGTCAAACAGGAAACCTTCAAAGAGGACCACAAGGCAAATACACACACAGCCCTTAGGGATGAGGCTGATACAGACTTGGCAGAGAAGTAAGCGTGGGGGCAGCAAACAAGTTATTTCTCTAAAACAAAGAGGGAGGCAGTACAGTCAAAATTCAATACTTTAAAAAAGAAGAGAGTGTATTTTGAAGACAAATGCAAAGAGTTGATCCATTAAGAAAAAATCTCAAGGGAATATTTTTATCTCACAACTTAATGTAACTTTTCAAATAAGTCACCAATTATGAAATTGCTAATGGAATTTCCCTTAAAGACTTTTCATAGAAAAACAAAGGCTGCAGCCATTTAAAAATATATAGATATTTTTCTCCAAACTACTAAAGAAAAACATCAAGCCAAAACCACTAATAAAGGCCAAAATGATAAAAAAAAAAAAAAACTTTAAATATTAAAGTGGCACAACAATGGAAATATCTATCAATGTCACAGGATGTCCCAGTTTTCGATACAACACTGGAAAATTCTTATTATTAGATTACCTTTCCAATCTATTTTCTGTTACTTTTTCTTCCAATGAATCCACTTTTCTTATCATAATATGCTAACATCAAAATATTTGTAATATAGAATTTCAATGAACATGGCAATAATATAGAGAAATCTTCCATGTAATAATAGCGAAATTAGCTAATGCAGGATAATGCCTCAAATTATGTTTAATGCTTTATGGGATACCTTGGAAATCTATTGTATTGTACTCATTCAGAAGTAGAAAAATATTTGACATAAAATGATAATGCATTTAAATATCTAAATAAGCCTTAGTTCTGCAGAAAACTGTCCATTACCCAAGCACTGTAATAATGGGAGGCATGAATTTTTACTGGCCAGCCTCATACCCACAGAAGTCTTAAAAACATCCCAAGGAGTGCAGCACCTGTGGCTCAAAGGAGTAGGGCACCGGCTACATGTGCTGGAGGTGACAGGTTCAAACCCAGCCCCAGCCAAAAACTGCAAAAAAAAAAAAAAAAAAAATCCCAAGGAAAAGCAAGAAGTTTGTATGAGTTGTATGTGAACCTCAAAAATTTCCTCAGTATTTCATGATTCCAACACCTAATGTGCAAAATGAGTTAAAACAGTGAGTTAATAAATGCTTCAATTAAATAGGTGTTGCTTAAAACTGAATATTTGGAGAATGAACATCACTTACAGTTTTAAATGTAAGCTTCTGCTCAAAGAAGGGGCTTAAAGAAAACAAAGGCGTTCACAAAAAATTGTTATCAAAGGGAGCGTATCATTTTGCACATTGAGAATTTTAGACTTTTAAAAACATTTATGTAAGTCATACCCAATCTTCTTCGTTCATGAGAAAAAGAGAAACTTATCCTTAATATTTTGTCCTTCAAATTCTATAATAGGAATCAAAATAGATATTAAATTATTGGAAGAGTTTTCAACATCGGGTTATGTTATTCAAAAACAACGGTTAAGTTTTAAACTCATTAATTTCATGTGGGAGGCATGAAGAAATGCATATAACCAGCCAGTGTTGAGCCCCACCATCTATGGATTCATGATTTATTTATTTCCATGTTTTCTCTAGAGAAGATACAATTAGCCTCTCACCTGTTAATCAGATGCATAGCTTCATGCCTCTCGGCATTTCAATTGATAATGATTCATGAAACTAAGGTCAACTTGTCACCAAATGTGATTTTTTTTTTTTTACTGACATTCACAAGCTACTTTCAGGTTGCAGAGGCAGCCTGAATGGTCATTTAAAAAGTATAGTTCCGACTGGATGGTGTGAACTCCTGCCTGAACTCCTATCACTCCGGGAAGCTGAGGCGTATGGGTTGCTTGAGCTCAGGAGTTCAAGAACAGCCCTAGCAAGAGCGAGCCCCATCTCTACTAAAAATAGAAAAACTACCTGGGTCTTGTGGCCAGTGTTTGTAGCCCCAGCAACTCGAGAGGCTGACGCAAGAGACTTGCTTGAACCCAGGAGTTTGAGGTTGCTGTGAGGTATGACCCCATGGCACTCTACCCAGGTTGACAGAAAAAAAAAAGTGTGGTTATGCTGAGGTTCTCAAGCAGCCAACTTGAAATCCTTGTAATGTTTGCTCTATTCTGTGGTTATACACTTCACCTCCAACTTCCAACAAGCTGTTGTTTAATAAAGACAGGTGGTTGTGGGTCTCAAGGGCAAATGCACACAAGGAGGCCGCTCAGCACAAACAAGCACGTCAACAGCCCTGGGGGAACCGCTGTTCCTCCAGCACACTGCACAGCCCGGTGTCAGGGCACCAGGACACTAACGCACTGTTAAGGAGCCCCCTCCCCTTCCCAGCATGGTTGCAAATAAGCCCGGGTAATAAATCAGACACATAATCAACAAATCAGGCTGATTCTTTTAAATGCATAACATGGCTTACATTGAGTTTGCCCTCCTCTACCAACTCAACTGTTTAGCTTACCAGTTGGCAAATATAAAACATGCGTAGTGCTTTCGTTGGTGTTTATGCTTTTTCTTTCCTCTGACGCCCTTAAAGGCAGGACTGTCCGTCCCTCCTCTCATGGACCCCTCTCCACGGCACACACAGTGCGTGGCACATAAGAAGTGTTCCATACATGCAACTTGAAATAGAGAAGAGTGAGCAGAAAGAGCAGAAAATGGGCTAGGGAAGAAAAATAATTATTTTCTGGACTCTGTCCTGATGTGGATATCATGCCAAAAAACGGGGCTGCAAAGTGTTTGCCAGAGATAGAACCAACTGAATGGCCATGGCGGTCAGTCCACCAACAAGATATTCATAAAAAGATGTGACACCTAGGATCTTACTGTACCTTGATACATTTTAGATTTTACTAGGATCTTACTATACCTTGATACATTTTAGATCTTACTAAGATCTAACCTAGGATCTTACTATACCATGATACATTTTAGAAGGCTGAAAAGATTTATAAAAGAATGATAATTTAGGTACCTGCTTGACTAAGTATCTAAAGAGAAATGCAGAAATAAACCTCATGAATGGTTTTCTAATGATCATTCCACCTATGTCACACCATTTCAGTCTATGTAGTATCCATGATAAGAAAGTAGCTTTAGTTCAGTCTGAAGAATATCTCCTTGTCTATGTTACCTTGTAGGGTCATCTGCCACGCTATAAACATGTGAAAATTGTCCTAATTGGTTCTGAGGTGCTACTGCAAAACAAGTCACAAATACTATTCTAAATATTGTGTTTTTAAAATTTCCCAGGGTGGCACCTGTGGCTCACAGGAGTAGGGCGCTGGCCCCACATACCGGAGGTGGAGAGTTCAAACCTTGCCCCAGTCAAAAACTGCAACACAAATAAATAAATAAATAAAATAAAATAAAATAAAATAAAATTTCCCAAAAAGCAAACATAAAGCTATTCACTAACAACAAGTTTGAGTCTTAGTTCAGATAATTGCACAAAGATGAGCGCGTGCGTGCACACACACACACTTATGTCTTTCAAATCTTCAGCCTCAGATCTATCTCTAGGTTTAAACTGTATCACTTATAAATGTATACCAATAATTGATATATATGTTGCTCTCTTCCACTGGTCCCCAAACATTTTTGGGACTCTGTTTCCTGTTTATTTCATTCATCTCAGGTTCTAACCTAGATGAAAACAGGCCCAAAAATAGCTCTAAGTCAGCTAAATGAGCGATAAAACTAATGGAGCAATCAAAAATACTGAGTTCTTGCTTTGTGGTAGCACCAATATCAGGAAATATTAGGGCTGCAAAGATGAATTAAAGATGAATCACATCGAAGTTAGGTACTGGATGAGGCTATAGAAATTATTTTAATATAGAAAATGATGAAAACACCAATAAGAAGTTATTATAAGGATTCTGTTAAGAACCAATTCACTGGTATTAGGGTGGATCCTGGAAGTATACGCTATCCATATTTATGAGGACAAAGACTTTATTTGACTTGGGTATCTTCACATTTTAAACCATACAGAAGTTTTCATGTCTTGTGAAAGATTTCCTAGTAATAAAAAACAATGCATATACTGGGCTTGGTAAAATGAGGCAGGAAAACCAAAAAGGGAAGCTCAGATTTAGGCTTCCCTAGAACTCATATCGGCTCCCTGGCAATTGTGAGTGAATGATCGCCATAAGCCCTTCACAGACAAATCAATCCCATCTGTTCCACCTTCCCATCGTGGCTGTTTGGATGCACCAATGCAATGATATGCAAAATAGCCTTTGGGATATAACTGGAGTAAACATATGTTGATAAAAGGCCCAAGGCTCGGGAGAAGTTGTGGATTTGTAAATTAGCCACCAAAATAAACAAAACTAGATGAGTATCGTTATTCACACACGTGATGGAACAAGTCAGCTAAAACGCCTCAAGTAAATACAGAATGATTCAAAGCATAAAGAAGGGCATTAGAAAGACAGCTACAATTTTTCCTAACATCCTGATATGTGGCCTTCAAAACCTACCCAGAAATTAAAAGGTCAGTGTAAACTGTACAGTAATTTCCTAGAGATCTTCTCAAATATTAATTACATTATTTAGACTCTATTCTTAGCAAAGTATGCATTAAAAATTTTTTTGGCTGACTGGGAATACTTTTTTAAACAGAAGTCTACAGAAAGCAGTGGCACATAATTGTTATTGTAACAGGCAGAGTGGCCCCCCAAATACTGTCCTCAGACATGTGAATGTGCTATGTTATATGGCAAACCGGATTTTGCAATTGTATGGACCTTAAAATAGGAAGGCTCTCCGGGATTATCTGCGTGGATACAATTTCATTTTATGAGTCTTCAAAAGCCAGACAGCTTTCTCTGGCTGACGGTAGAGAGAAGCAAGGGAAAGAAATGTTAAGAGGTCCAGTTCATGAGAAAAACTCAACCTGTCACTGCAGGGGGCCCTGAGGAAGAAGGTGGGCTCTCCAGGAGCAAAGACAGTTCTTTGAGTAATAAGGCAAGGGAGACCTCAGTTCTACAACCACAAAGAACTAAATTCAGCCAACGTCTGAATGAGCTTGGAGCACAATCCCCCCAGAGACAGGAGCCCAGCTCGGGTGAAACTTAGATTTCAGCTCTGCAAAGCCTTAAGCGAAAGGATCCAGTTGAGCCAACTCTGCCGTGGACTTCTGACCCATACAACTGTGGAATAATAAATGGATGTTATTTTTAGACATTAAGATCATGACAGTTGTTTACAGTAGCCCCAGAAAACTGCCATAGAAGACCTGGATCTGGAACCAGACTTTCTAGGTTGAAAACCCAGTCACACACAGATACATAATGTCAGAAAATTTCCTATCTCTTACTAGTCGGTCAACCTCTAATGCTAAGTACGACTTTGGGAAGATCATGTCTTCATTCAAAAGTGATGTATTTTCATTTGAAAGGAGAATTAAGAAAAGCAATATCTTTTCAAAGCTCTCCTGTGGCTATCAGTGAGCTATTGCAAATAACATGCTTAGCATAGTGCTTGCTATATAATATTTATAATAGATATAAATAAATATTAACTATTGTACTTATAATCAAATGCTTTTGTTAACATTTATCTGGATATGTACTTCTATCTGCAATGTACTTTGTAATATATAAAAAATAAGTGATTAAGGGATAGAAAGAGGGTGAGATAAATTGCAAGCGTATGATTTCAGTGCTAATGGTAGAATTGAGACAGTGGGTATTTAAATATTCTCTATGAAACTTTTTCAACTTTTTTGCATGCTTAACAATTTTTATTATAAAATATTGAAACAATATCAAATTCATAAGTGCCAGTGGCCTTTGGACAAGTGATCATCTTAAGCAGAAGTGAAACCAAGTTGTTATTGGCAAAATTACAACTTTTGAGGAGAAACTTTGGTCCTAGTGCCACGTCCTTCCTGTGATTTCTCTCTGTTCTGCCTTTCTCTGAGATATTAGGAAAACCAAATTATATGCAAGGTGCAAGTTCTCAATATGAAAGTGTTATTATGGTATATTTTCATTAATAAATTTGATAATAATTGTCACAAAGTGATACATTGTATTTTTTAAACTTGGTTCATTAAATCAAATTAAATAATTCCACCACACTGCTAAATGAAGGTAAGAGCTTCCCTCCTAGCCATGCTCCTCACTGTTCACTGGATTATTATTGCTCCTGGCCCTACTTTTATTCATTCCTCACTCTCTCCACATTCTCTAGTTCATTAATTATCGTGTAATTGCTTTCAATTTTGAGTCACTTTAAATTTTAGATTACCAAAGAAAGATAAAGTCACTACAAAACTAACTCCAGACTTTAACAGATGTATTGGATACCTCATTTTTATCCAAAAACAAGAAAGTTTAATAGTTCTTTTAATAATTAGCTACTTGCAGAAGGGGAGATAATGAAGAGTTGGTGAATGGGTACAAAAATACAGTCAAAAATAATATGATCTAGTGTTACAACACAGTGACATACTTCATCATGGTTCATTGTATATTTTAAAATAGCTAAATAAGAAAATTTGGAACATTCCCAACACAGAGAAATAATACATGTTTGAGCTGATATATATTCCAGGTGCCTAGATCTTATCATTCCATATTGCATGCTTCCATCAAAATATCACATGTACCCCATAAACATGTATAACTATTATCTATAAAAACTAAAAAGTAATAATAACACAATACAACTGAAGAAAATAATTAGCTACTTGTGATCAAGAATTTTAACTTTATTATAGATAGTCAGGTTAAGCATGGTGAAATTGTAAATAGCTGAGCATGATCCTGAATCCTGAAGTCCAAAACATATAAAATTTTACTCTGGTGATTGTGTTTCAGATGAGTGCTCCTAGAGGCATAAAATGGCAAATTTTAACTTTTAGATTTTACTAACTATGATGTGATTTTTTTTAATTTACTACCTAAAATATAGAATCTGGGCCTTATATACATGTACAAGATGGAAATTTGGAAAATGTTGACAGAGTTCAATAACTACAACACTTGATCTCTGTGATACTTATTTTGGATATTATGAGAATTGGCAGACAAATGGTAGAATATTGAGATTTGCAGAAGAATGTCAAAATGAGGAGAAAATATTGAGATTTGCAGAAGAATGTCAAAATGAAGAGAAGACAAGCACGGGGCGAATGTGCTCCTGGTTCCCAGCAAAAGCCTCAGAATCACACCCAGCAGATCTAGTTCTAATGTAACCCAGTCTAAAACAGAAAAATACATGTGCTTTCTTCAAAATACATGGAGAAACACATTTAAATTGACATTTTTCTAACTCATCTATAATAAATTAGTATGTCTCCCAGATGAAATGGTATTTCTAGGGCTTCTATTACTGGGATTATGATTGATTATTCAGAGATTTTCTGTGAAGTATGCAGTCTCATAATCATCCAAAATGCAAATAAAAAATTAACCCAAAGGACAACATATGTCATCACAATAAAGAAAGTACATGAGTAAATCCATTAATTCTACAAAGTTCAACTTGATCATAATGACCAGATGTAGCCTAGATACTAAAAACCAAATGTAAATGTTACAAAGTTTTTAAAATTTACTCCCTATCGCAACTACATTTCACAGATACAAGACGCAGTAAGACCAAGTCATTAATTGTACTGTACATAGAAAGATATCCAATATAAATTTAGTGAATAAGCAATAGTCCTGCCTTAGCAGCACTAATGAAGCAACATTCTAAGAGGGCCCTGACTCTAGAAACATCTTGAGCCAATCAAGATGGGAAATGGCACATGGAATAGATACACCAATGATATTGCAGTTCTTTAGCCATATTTTAACATGAACTTTAGTAAAACCAACACAGGGCTAGATGTGTTTAATCAATCCTTCTGCATTTCAACTAGATGATATGCTATTCAAATTTGTCTCTGTTTCAGTTAGATGGTCCATTAAATACTGAATAATTGAGGGACATTATTATTGAGGGATGAGGGGCTATTCATTAAAGTGTGAGAAAAATGAAGGAAATCCATGAATGATGGTGAATCGCCCTGAGCCTGCCACACCAGACAGTGGTTACTGTCCCCAGGCCTAAGAGATAAATTAAGGTGACAGTATCAGGGAGGGAAGGAGCCTTCAGTCAAGGAGGACAGCCATTGCCAATTTAAGATCCAGGAGGGAAAGAGATAAAGGACAAATACAGCTAGTTATAGTCTTCCCCTTCTGGTCTCCTGCCAGTTCCTCCATTGGCTGAACCTTTCCAGGATGCAAAGGATAAAGAATGACTCCCAGTTGAAGATTGCTCCAGGGTACAGAGGAGAGGAGGGTGGGAAGAGGTCTGCAAAGACAAATGGAGAAGATACAGCCTTCCCTGTTGGGTGACCTTCCCTCTCAACCAACATAATGTACTCTTTAAAAGGTAAATACAAGAGAGATGAGAAAAAATATTAAGAAGGAATCCAAGCATGATGCTATTAAGAACTCTTTACTGGATATATACCTAGTAGAGGAATTGTAGGATTGAATGGCAGGTCTATTTTTAGAACCCTAAGTGTTCTCCAAACATCGTTCCAAAAGGAAAGTATTAGTTTGCATTCCCACCAGCAGTGTAGAAGTGTTCCCTTTTCTCCTGCATCCATGCCAACATCTCTGGTTTGGGGATTTTGTGATGTGGGCTAATCTTACTGGAGTTAGATGATATCTCAAAGTAGTTTTGATTTGCATTTCTCTGATGATTCAGGATGATGAGTATTTTTTCATGTGTCTGTAGGCCGTGCACCTGTCTTCTTGAGAGAAGTTTCTCTTCAAGTCCTTTTCCCACCCTGAGATGGGATCACTTGCCCTTTTGTTGCCAATACGCTTGAGTTCTCTGTATATTCTGGTTATTAAACCTTTGTCTGAGGCATAACCTGCGAATATTTTCTCCCATTCTGA
>CAUYRH010111736.1:0-12197 GCA_963574655.1 Perodicticus potto
CTTTTTTTTTTGTTTGTTTGGTTTTTTTTGAAATCATAATTAACACTACTGGTACAAACAACACGCAGAGTCTGCTTCCTGATTCACCTTCATCTCCAACCTATACTCCAAAAATGTATCAATAGGAGAATAGAAATGGGAATTTCTTCCAGACACTCTAAGTGGAATCTATGTTTAGGTTTAAGAACTTTTTAATACCAATTCTGGCTTAATTTTTACTTAAAGTAAGAGATATTAATACCAAATAAAGCAGTAGATATGGATCTGAAAGCAAGGAAGATCATTGATTATCCATTAAAATCAAATATAGAGCAAACTCTACTCCAGAATTTAGGGATAAGGTCAGGAGCAGTGGCTCATGCCTGTAATCCTAGCACTCTGGGAGGTCAAGGTGGGTGAATTGCCTGAGCTCTCTGGTTCAAGAACAGCCTGAGCAAGAGCAAGACCCCCGTCTCTAAAAATAGTTGGGCGTTGTGGCAAGTGCTTGTTGTCCCAGCTACTCGGGAGACTGAGGCAAGTGAATCACTTGAGCCCAAGAGTTTGAGGTTGCTGTGAGCTAAAATGCCAGGGCACTCTACCAAGGGCTACAAAGTGAGATTACGTCTCAAAAAGAGAAAGAAAAGCTAGGAATGGCTAGCTTTAGGAAAACACCTGAGCTGGTTTATAATGTGAGGCAAAGTTCGGCATTCACCACCAAAGCAACACCCAAGGTGGACATTAGCTGGTCTTACAGTTTGTGCATGGGAGAATTCAGATTATGAGAAAGAAAGTAAAAAAAGAGAAAGAAAAAGAAATCAGAAAGACCTGGGATTGGCAGTACTCACAAACCCCTATCTGTGCAGTGGATTTCCCAGGCCTGGGTTAAGAGGACATGGGACTAAGAATTTCTCCATCCTTGTCATTTTCACTTCCCGTCCACTCTTTTGGGTATTTTGGTCCCAGAGCAAACATTTAAGGGGCACAGGGTAAGAATACAAAGGCAATCCATGTATGTCATGTCTAAATATTTAAAATTTGTAAATCAAGTGAACAATCAACAAATGGCATGCCTTTTGTATACAACATATACAATGATTTAGAGGGTCAGATTGAAGTTTAGAATCATCGGACTTCCCAAGGTTCTATGTTGGAACATGGCAACATAGGGTGAGCTGGACCCTGACCTCCACCAAGGTGTACTGATTCTCCTGCCACCTGCTGCCCTGAATGAACCATAAGGCATCCTGTGCAAGTGCCACAGATGTGTCAGACTGTCCATCCCACATGGGCAGAAGTTCCTATAGCCAGGGGCTTTTACATCAGCAGTGCAGTTTCCTCTCTCAAGGGTGGAACTGGGGGCCAGGTTTGCAGAAGCCTCCAGACATTTGGTTAGGGTGGGGAGTGGATTGGATTGCTTGGTTCTAGGTAGGCACATCCTTGTGACCCCTTGAATTCTTTGCTCCAGAAGGAAGCGTGTGTTTGGGGGACCACCAAAGAACTCTCTAAGTTGTGTGTCCCAGAACCAGGGACCCTCCTTGCCTGGCTCTAAAAGTGGCATTGCTATGTCCCGAAGTCCACTCAAGTTTCAAATCATGCAAAATGCATAGACTTTTCAAATAGCCTTAGAGGCAGGAGTTTATGTGCTGCCATCCAAAATGAGCTACCATGTACCACTGATCTGCTGTTTCAGTGCACTGTGCTAATAAAGCATTTAGTAACCAAAACCCAATCCCAGTGTTCTGCGTGGTCAGATATCACCTAGTGAAACTGTTATTTTTATTGTTATTATTACTGTTTGGCCTTTGCTAGTAGAGTGTTTAAGCTCAAGAATCACTCAGTCTTAATTCATTTTCAACCATCATGGCTAGCGTTCTTTCTCCTGCTTCATTTTTATTATTTTTAAATTTAATTAATTAATTTTATGTATTTATGTTTTTTTGAGACATGATCTCAGTATGTCGCCCTTCGTAGAGTGCCATGGTGTCACAGCTCACAGCAACCTCAAGCTCTTGGGCTTAAGTGATTCTCTTGCCTCAGCCTCCCAAGTAGCTGGGACTACAGGCACCTGCCACAACACTTGGCTATTTTTTGTTGCAGTTGTCATTGTTGTTTTAGCTGACCCAGGCCAGTTTTTAACCTGCCAGCCTTGGTGTATGTGGCTGGCACTGGAACCACTGTTCTATGGGTGCCAAGCTGTAAACTTAATTTAATTTTTTTTTTTGAGACAGAGCCTCAAGCTGTCACCCTGGGTAGAGTGCAGTGGCATTACAGCTCACAGCAACCTCCAACTTCTGGGCTCAAGGGATTCTCTGCCTCATGAGGCCTCCCAACTAGCTGCTACTACAAGTGCCCGCCACAACACCTGGCTATTTTTTGGTTGTAGTTGTCATTGTTGTTTGGCAGTCCTGGGCTGGATAGAACCCGCCAGCTCAGGTGTATGTGGCTGGCGCCTCAGCCACTTGAGCCACAGGTGCTGAGCCTTAATGTAATTTTTTAGAGACAAAGTCTGACTCTGTCACCGTGGCTGAAGCCCAAGCAATCTTCCTACCTCAGGCTGTTCAGTAGCTAGGACTATAGATCACAGGTGCATGCCACCAGGCCTTGCTAATATTTTTATTCATTGTAGAGATAGTGTCTTGCTATGCTGCCCAGGCTGGTCTCAAACTCCAGGGCTCAAGCAATCTTCTTGCCTTGGACTCCCAAAATGCTGGGACTATAGGCATGAGCCACAGTGCCTGGCCACCATCTCAATTTTAAATCTTTGGACCAGCTTCCTCATTGGGTCAATGTAAAATTCATTGCACAGTTTGTCTGCTTGCTTTTGTAATTGTGGCTTATCATTTTTAGACAATTTCAGGTGATAATTAAGAAAAAGCACACTGAGAAACAGTAACACATTTCTGATCTCCTCAAGTATTCTTAAGCTGTTTAGAACAAGAGCTTCGTGGACAGTATGTCAAGATATTCTTTCCTTTCAGCACTTGGGTAGCTAGTGTGTGCTGGGGTGGCTAGAGGTCCATGGCTGATGGCTTCTGTCTTCTAGAAGCCTCATTCATTGACCACGGTTATCATCAAAATCTTACTATTTTCTTGTGGAAACAGCCTAAATGCCCACCAACCCAGGAATGGATTAACAAGCTGTGGTATATGTACACTATGGAATACTATTCAGCCATTTAAAAAAAAATGGAGATTTTACAGCCTTTGTATTAACCTGGATGGAAGTGGAACACATTATTCTTAGTAAAAGCATCACAAGAATGGAGAAGCATGAATCCCACGTACTCAATTTTGATATGAGGACAATTAATAACAACTAATGACATGGCGAGGGTGGGGGAAGGGGGGAGCAGAGAAAGAATGAGGGAAGGGTGGGGAAAGGAAGAGCAGAGAGAGGGAAGGAGCGAGAGGGGTGGGATCTTGGTGTGTGCCACACATTTTGGGGGCAAAACACGATTATAAGAGGGACTTTACTTAACAAATGCAATCAGTGTAACCTGGTTTCTTGTACCCTCAATGAATCTCCAACAATAAAAACAAACAAACAAACAAAAAAACCTGACCATTTTCTAAATGTGCCCCAAAGTTAAAGAGATTAGGGAAATTTGCAAAGAATAGTTTTGCTTTTAATGCATCTGGGGATACAGGGTTCAGGGTTATTCTAAATTACCAATAGAAGCAATATTGGTATTTCCTCCAATTTAGCGGCTCATTTGTTCACCTCAATCTTCTGAAATGCCTTTCCTTCCTCCTCCCAGTTTCTCCTGGTTCTATTTATACTTTAATGCCTGACTAATTTATTCAATCTGCAAACATTTATAAAGTGCCTTTGTCCCAAGTATTAAGCCCACCTTCTCCATGCAGCCTTCCATGACCACCCTGGCTTCCCACGGGCTCTGCCTCTCCCTCTTTGGGACTCACGTGTTCTGCATTCCCATTATTCCTTTGAACTCAATGCTTTGTTATTTCACTTCTGTTTTCACATATACAGATCAAGTCTTCCCAATGAGGTTTTGGTTTTTTTTTTCAGAGACAAGAGTCACTTTATCGCACTGGGTAGAGTGCCATGGCGTCACAGCTCATAGCAACCTCCAACTCCTGGGCTTAGGCGATTCTCTTGCTTCAGCCTACTGAGTAGCTGGGACTAAAGGAGTCCACCACAAATGCCTAGCTAGTTTATTTTTTTGTTGCAGTTTGACTGGGGCAGAATTTGAACCCACTACCCTCGGTATATGGGGACGGAGCCACAGGCACCACCCATCCCAATGAGGTCTTATAAGATCCTTAAAAGAAACACTACTTCTTAGATATCTTTGTGTTTTTCCCTCCACCTACTAACATGCATTTAGCATCTATATAAAACCTGTTGAGTAATTGATCGTGACTGATAAATATCACTTACTGAACACAGTGGTTAATAACAGTCTGTGGGATCAGCCTGTACTGGTCTGAAGCCTGAAAGTGCAGCTTGATGACCAAGCAATCTTGAGCTGCTGACTTAACTATTTCCTCATCTGTAAAACAGAGTTCAGAATGGTGTCTCCCATGTGGGATTGTTTGAGAACTAAATGAGATCTTACCTGGAAGAAACACCTAGAAGACTTAGCATTTAGAGAATGTTTGATGACAATGATCCTACTTATATTACCTTAGGCACAGTGATACACCCTTTACATCTGTGGTCCCCCATCCCTGGGCCGTGAACTTATTTGGTTGGTCTGTTTGGAACCAGGCTACATAGCAGGAGGGGAGCAGCAGGTGAGCAAGTGAGCTGCTTCGTTTGTATTTACAGCTGTTCCCTATGGCTCCCCTCACTGCCAGAGCTCTGCCTCCTGTCTCTTCAGGGGTGGCATTATATTCTCAGAGTAATGGGACCCCTACCGTAGACTGTGCATGAGAGGGATGTAGGTTGTGTACTTCTTGTGAGAATCTAATGGCTGATGATCTGAGCTGGAGGAGTAATGCACTTGAATCATCTCCAAACCATCTTTCTCTCCCACCCCCAGTTTGCGGAAAAATTGCCTTCTGTGAAACTGGTGCCAAAAAGGTTGGGGACTGCTACTTTACCTGTGTGGAAGTCCCTTCTTATCTGATGGACATACATTCCAAGACCCCCCAGTGGACCCCTGGAACTGCAGATAATACCAAGCCGATTGCCGTCAATTGGAACACATTTCTATTCCTGTCTTCCACCCACGCATTTACTGCCTTTTCCATCTTAACTACATACTTACTACACACCATGATTGTAACTTTTGCAGTTGGAGGTACAAGAGCAAAACTAGCACTGATTTCCTTTCCCTTCTTCACAATTTCACTGACAGAAGATTTTTGCAACTTTGGCCTTCAATTTTGTTTCTTTCCTTATTAGGTAGAGAATTTTCACCTCTTCTCTTAAAGAATATGGCTTTTCTTTGGCATATCGAAATTGCCATCATCACTACTCTTGTGCTTTGGGGCCATTATTAAGTAGACTAAGAGTGACTTTAACCCAAGTGCTGCAGGAGCAAGACAGTCTGATAACCAAATGCCTACCCAGTGCCTCACAGGTGGCCACATAGACAGCCAAGATGTGCTGGACAAAGGGAAGATGTACATTCTGGGGTACAAGATTTCATTGCAGGGTGGTGCCTGTGGCTCAGTGGCCGGGTGCTGGCCCCATATACCAAGGGTGGTGGGTTCAAACCCAGCCCCGGCCAAACTGCAACAGAAAAATAGCCAGACATTGTGGCGGGCGCCTGTAGTCCCAGCTACTCAGGAGGCTGAGGCAAAGAATCGCCTAAGCCCAGGAGTTGGAGGTTGCTGTGAGCTGTGTGACGCCACAGCACTCTGCCGAGGACAATAAAGTGAGATTCTGCTGTACAAAAAAAAAAAAAAAAAGATTTCATTGCACTACTCAGAACAGTAAGCAATTTAAAATTTACAAATTGTTTATTTCTGAAATGTTTCATTTAATATTTTCAGTTACTACGAGTAACTAAAACTGTGAAAAGTGGAATTGCAGGTAAGAGGGAAAGAATACTGTATAACTGATTCAACTCACTTCCCTTTTTTTTTTTTTAGACAGAGTCTCAAGCTGTCACCCTGGGCAGAGTGCCGTGATGTCACAGCTCACAGCAACCTCAAACTCTTGGGCTTAAGCAATTCTCTTGCCTCAGCCTCCAAGTAGCTGGGACTACAGGCACCTGTCACAACGCCTGGCTTTTTTGTTGTTGTTGTTGTTGCAGTTGTCATTGTTGTTTTAGCTGGCCTGGGCTGGCTTCAAACCCACCAGCCTAGGTGTATGTGGCCAGCACCCTACCAACTGAACTACAGGCGCTGCCCAATTCAACTCATTTCTATAAGGTAAGAGTATTACTATACCTATTTTATAGCTAGATAAACCAGTTCTCTCCCTCTTTCATAGGGTCTTGCTCTGTCACCAGGCTAGAGTGCAGTGGCATCATCATAGCTCACTGCAACCTCAAAACCCTGGCCTTCAGCCATTCTCCTACCCCAGCCTCCCAAGTAGCTGGGAATGCAGGAATGCACCACCATGCCAGGCTAATAATTTTTAATTTTTGGCAGAGATGAGTTCTCGCTATATTGCTCAGGCCAGTCTCAAACTTCTGGGCTCAAGCGACATTCCCACCTCCACTTTCCAAAGTATTTGGATTATAGGTGTGAGCCACCAGGCCTGCCTCACAAACCAGGTCCAAAGTCACAGAACAGTATTTAAGCCTATGCAATCTTTAAAGCAGAGCATGGCTCATTAACCAGTGCAGGGTGCCAAGTAGTAAAGAAAGCTGTAGCAGGAATTGTTCCCCGCAAGGTACTCATTGAATAAATGTGTCTGTAAAGTGCAAGGGTTTATATATAAAGGAGTCCTGCCCTAAACTGGAATTGGGATTTAGATTTGTCTGAGCATGTGAAGGACTAAGTAGAAGGTCATTGCCAGAAGTCATTGCCAATGAAGGTTTGGCTGAATCTGGAGTGGGGAGAGGTAGCACGGCCTGGTCTCCAATGTTGAGAACAAGGGTAGAGAACAGAGCCTGGCATTTTGTTCTACATGGTCTGAACCCTATTGGGGAAGAGGCTGCAGACAGATGATGAAGCAGCTCCTGTCAGGAAGGTCTCTAGGCACAGAGGTATAAGGAGCCTGGCAAGAGACCCAGGGGCTGAAGGTGACATGTGGGGTGAGAGTATTCTCCCCCTGACACAGGCTTGGCTGTGCTGCAATGCAGGATGCAAAGGATGCAGAGCACCCTGGGCACAGATGTTCATGCACTCACTGAGGGCTCGGCAGGAGCAGAGATAGAGAGGGACCCTAACGTGGCTTCCCGGGCAGAGCAGGAGTGGGAGCCCCTAAGCCCCTGAAAGATACCTCCTGGGAGTGATATGTAACTCTGCTGCTGCCGTATGCGGGTGGATGCAAGACAGTGAAATCTGGGCTACTATATGTCATGGGCGGAACTGTGTCCCCACACCCTTGAATTCACATGTTGAAGTCTGAACTCCCAATATCTCAGAATTTGGAGACAAGGCTTCTACAGTGTCGATTAAGTTAAAATGAGACCATTATTGTGGGGACCTGATCCATTATGACTAGAGTCCTTACAAAAAGAGGGAGAGATGCCAGGGATGTGCGCATACACAGAAAAAGCTGAGGACACAGAGAGAAGCTCTCTGCAAGCCAAGGAGAAAGACCTCAGAGAAAACAAACCTACTGGCACCTTGGTCTTGGACTTCCAGTTTCCAGAACTGGGAAAAAATTAATTTCTATTGTTTAAGTAACATAGCCTGTGATATTTGGTTATAACAACCCTACCCAATTAAGATACTATCCCTGAGAAGATCTGTTGCAGGCCCCGGGCTGGTGACGCCTGGACATGAAGCTATGGAGAAGGCAACTTAGGTGAGCTCACATTTAACTCTGATACTACGCATTTGGGTAGGTAGGGCCACTCATTTTACAGAGTAAGAAACCGAGGTCCAGAGAAGGTAAGGAACTTAGCCTTAGGAATCACATGAGTCCTAAGTGATTAAAGCCTAGATTCAAATCCAGGTCCCTGTGACTCTTGAATTCATCCTCTACATGACACTGCCTGGTGTCTGCCTCGCTATCGATAGTGATGTATTTTACCCACATACACATCTCTAAGTCATTACTAAGGACTAGCACAGCTCATATTGCCTTGAGAATACAAGGACCACTGGATCTTCATTTATGAACAGACCACTACGGGATATGAGGTAACATAAAATCCAGAAATACTTGGAATATTTGATTTCCTTTTTCTTTTCTTTTTTTTTTTTTTTGGCCAGGGCCAGGTTTGAACCTGCCACCTCCAGTATATGGGGCTGGTGCCCTACTCCTTGAGCCACAGGTGCCGCCCAATATTTGATTTCTTAAAAACGTTCTTTCAGGGCAGCGCCTGTGGTTAAGTGGGTAGGGCACTAGCCCCATATGCCAAGGGTGGTGGGTTCGAACCCAGCCCTGGCCAAACTGCAACAAAAAATAGCCGGGTGTTGTGGTGGGCGCCTGTAGTCCCAGCTACTTGGGAGGCTGAGGCAAGAGAATCGCCTAAGCCGAGGAACTGGAAGTTGCTATGAGCTGTATGATGCCACGGCACTCTACCGAGGGTGACAAAGTAAGACTCTGTATCTACAAAAAACAAAACAAACAAACAAACAAAAAAACATTCTTTCACATCCCTAAACAGTTGCTGTTCTTAAAACGGTCTTTCTTTCTTTTTCTTTTTTTGAGACAGAGTCATACTATATCGCCCTGGGTAGAGTGCTGTGGCGTCATAGCTCATAGCAACCTCAAACTCTTTGAGCTTAAGCAATTCTCTTGCCTCAGCCACCTAAGCAGCTGGGACTATAGACTCCTGCCACAACACCTGACTATTTTTGTTGTTGTTGTTGTTTAGCAGGCCCCGGCTGGGTTAGAACCCAGCAGCCTTGGGGTAGGTGGCTGGTGCCCTAACCACTGAGCTACAGGCACCAAGCCTTAAAACAGTCTTATTAAAATGATGCAGAGTGGGGCCAAGGAAGCGAAGGGACAAATAGGCTGATTTGTGAGTATGTGTGTATTGGGCCAGCAGGAGAGAGAAAGGATGTGAGGGGGGGAAGCAGAAAGAGGGGCTCTCCATACTTGTCAAAGTCTTAACTATGTCCTCATTGTTGTTATGCCCCCCAGAGTCTTACAAAGCTTGGAATACACATAGATACTCTTTTTTTTTTTTTTTTTTTTTATGAGAATCTCAATCTGTGGCCCTGGGTAGAGTGCTATGGCATCACGGCAACTTCAAACTCCTGTGCTTGAGCAATTCTCTTGCCTCTGCTTTCCAGTAGGTGGGACCATAGGCCTGTGCCACTACACTCAGCTAGTTTTTCTATTTTTAGTAGAGATGGGGCTGGGAGTGTCTTGCTCTTGCTCAGGCTGATCTCGAACTCCTGAGCTCAAGCGATCTACCCACCTCAGCCTCCCAGAGTGTTAAGATTACAGGCATGAGCCACCACATCTGGCACTTACATAGCCTTTTTTTGTTGTTAAGAAAATTTTTCTGGTTTTATTGTATCATGAGGCATTGAAACATCTGAACAAATCAATATCTGGGTGGTGAGGCAGCTGCTTTCTCCTTCACTTCTTTGGGTTACTAGAGCAACTTGTCAGTAGATTAAAAAAACAAAGGACAACCTTTTGCATTACTTAAGTCTTTCCAAGGCATGCGCTGGTAACAACACAAACTTCTCCTGTCAGATGCAACTAGTCTAGCGTCCAAACACCATGCACGACACCTCGGTGGCAGCAGCGCACTGCACTCACTTCCACCGCAGCCTTGCTCATTTGTGTATGATATTTGGAGCATCTGTAGGAGTGTGAATAGTATTGGGAAGAGGAGGGAGGGGAAAACAGCATGAGTGCCTGGCTAGGAGGAGGTCAGCCGAAGTTGTGCAGGGCAAGCCTGAACGTGTCATTGGTGCAAACCCAAGCATCATTGACGTTCTTTAATAGGAACATCTGGTGGAATCCCATGATGGGATCTTCATCAGCCTTAAGCTGGCACACAACCATGCTGATGATGCAACTACCTGGCGTAGGCTGATGGTCCTGTGCCGTGATGCTGTGCTGGATTTTCTGGAACGCTAGACAACTTCTGGAAGGCTAGACAACTTCTCCACAATGGCAGCTTTCCCCTGGAATTGCTGTCCTTCCCACATAAGGCATGATGCATCCATGTGCCTAGCTGGGTTCTATCATTATCAAATAACTGGTAATAATGTTGAATAAAGCTGGATCCAATCTGCTCCCAAATTGGCTTGTCTCCCATTCTGGAGTGTCACCCACCCTCATTGAGACCCGAGGGGCTGGCCCAATGGCAGCAGCGGCGGCCTTAATGAATACTTTTAGTGATTAGCTGACTGAACAAATAAATGAACAAGTGCATTCAAACCTTGAAAGAGAAGAAAGAAATTCTTAGTCCTTCAATGGTCTGAATTCATCAGAGTATTTTGGACTTTCCTAACTTTCTGTTTTTTTTTTTTTTTGAGACAGAGTCTCAGGCTAGAGACTCTGGCTTGAGTGCCGTGGTGTCAGCCTGGCTCTACAGCAACCTCAAAGTCTTGAGCTCAAGCTGTCCTCCTGCTTCAGCCTCCCAAGTAGCTGAGACTACAGGTGCCCACCACGATGCCTGGATCAGTTTTCTATTTTTAGTAGAGACAGAGTCTTGCTCTTGCTAGGGCTGGTCTAGAACTACTAAACTAAAGTTGTCCTCCCACCTTGGCCTCCTAGAGTGTTAGGATTTCAAGGGTGAGCCACCATGCCAGGCCCTAAACTTAACTTTCTGTTACATTTGATCAAATGAGATGGAACTTCAGGGTTGGTAATGACTGGACTGAAGAATTAAGCCATAGCCTGAAGCAAGGCAGAAAAGGCATCCTGGCCTGTTTATTTGAATAGTGTGAATGAAATGTGTCTCCCTGTCATTCTTTATAGTCATAAAAACTAGCTTAACCCCACTGCCTCAGGTGAGCTTGGGATGTATCTATTTCAGGCATGTGTTTTTGGTGTGTGTGGTGAGCTACAGAGACACCAGTGGCTCAGAAGGTAGAAAATAACAATGGAAAACACAAGCAAAAGTAATACAAATCTAGTAAGCCAAATAGTAGTTTTTCAGACTGATGATTTTAAGGACTATCTTCAGAGCTTGTCTATTATTTTACTTATAGTAAAATAGTAATCTACTGAAAAAAATGATGCAAAAGAGTCTTTCACCCTCTCAACAACCAAGAAAAGTGACCAGTAAAGTTGTGACCAAGGCAAAATAAAATGAGATGCTCTTAAAATAATTTTCAGGACTTTATTGAGTAAACTCTTTCCTTGAGTACCCTTTACTATAATAAAATCCAAAAATTCACTAGCAATCTGTTTATATTTTGCTACAGTAGTGCAGGAAGAAAAGAAATGTTTTCTCTATCTTGGCTTATTATAATCATCCATTAGTGTGGTAGCTATAATATCTTGTTTTTCTTAGATGTTGTTTATCAATCAGTACGAAGAATATAATAAATTTGGGTGAGTTACTTTGTGTTGCTACCCCTAGTGTTCCTTAGGGATGGAGAGGGTGCTAGTAATTGAGTAACATTAATAAATATTTTTCCCCAATCAACTCATCAAGTTTTTAATTTCTAACTCCATCTAGGGAAATGTTAAGGGGCTTTCAATTACAATGTATGTTTCTATTTAATCTGCAAATGGAAGATCCATCCATCCTACTATCTGTTATTATTGTAAACACAGCTTTGAGTCTGAACAATCCAATGCTGATTAGAGGTTTTCAGCATTAAGCCTTGGTCTTGGTTCTAAAGTTTAACAAATAACACAATACATGATTCTCTGGCACATCCAGCCCTTTCATGGCATGCAGTTGAAGCCCCCTCTACTCACGTGACAAGCAAACAGAATGCAGACTATAATCAACTGAGCAGGCTATGATTAACTTTGCACAGAGCTATCCGCAAACTCCCTACAAATTTCATACTGGCTCTTAGATAAAAAATATGGCAAGGTATATTTCTCTATTGAAGAGAAAAATTCCAATTAAGAGCATCTGGTGTTTGTTATTTTTTTTAGGCGATTATAAATAGAATTAGCACAGGGCCTCACCATAAGTGTCTCTCCTGTATCTTTTTTTTTTTTTTTTTTTTTTTTTTTTTACAGTGGGTTAGGTATT
>CAUYRH010111738.1:0-35049 GCA_963574655.1 Perodicticus potto
TTCCTCAGGGTGTCCAGAAGCCTCACGCTGTCTCCCTGTGTACCCAAGGGGAAGTTCCTGGGTAGATCCCGCCTGCCAGAGATGCCTGAAGTCCTCTCTCCCCAGTCTCACCGTGCCCAGCCGCAAGGAAGCTGTTACTCGCATGACTGAATATTTTAAATCGAGTATTACAATTTTAATACAGTTTTTTTCCTTTCTTAAAATGTGTATACATTTTTTGGTGCTGTGTGTGTGTGTGTGTGAGAAGAGAGAGAGAGAGGTATACACATGGGGTTGTGTGTACGTGTTTGTAAATTTCTATTATCTGAAATTGATACTATGATATTGGTTAATAGGGTTAGCAAAACAGAGATGGAATGAGAGATTATGGAGAATTAGTCTTAAGTATTTTCTCTCATATAATGTGTTGACAATCACATATTCACATATTACATTTAACCAGGTTGTAAGAGTTCATAAACCCTCAGAATAAGATATATGTCCTCATGTTGTATTTCCAAGTTTCAGCAATTTTATTAGATGCAAGGATGAAACCAAAAGGCTCCTTAAATAAATACTTTTATGCCCAGAATGTGGAGCCATCCAATAAATGGCACTCAATCAGTTCAATATGATGCTGACACCTTTCTGGAAAAACCTCACAAACATGCTGGAAACATCTGGTTGAAAGTTTTGTTACTTATTACTTTACGGTAACCAAGTATAATAGGTACAACACCTGAACTGTGTTATATTCAATTGTGGCAGAATGAAGTGAGCCCCAGCCTTCACTATTGAAAACCTTAGTTAAGTTTGAAATTCCCCTCCTATTACTTACAGCATTTTGAGCAAGCTGACTAAATTAACAGAGCCACAGTGGTTTCATTTATAAAACAGCCTAATCTTTACTTCTCAGTGTAATTGTGAGGATTAAGAAAGATAATGCTTATAAAGCATTGTACTAATGTTTGTAAATTATTATTATCATTGTGGTATTTAATCATAAATTAAGACAATGTTGCATGGTACTTTTCCCATTGGTTCTAGTCTACAGATGAAATTAAATAGAATTTCTTATTGTGAATAACAATGAACAAAGTTGAGTAAGTGCAAGCATAAATATAAATAATAGCTTTTCAAGGGAATACTGGAAATACCTAAATTTCTGTAAAGCCTCATTATATTTGAGTATATCAATTTATGCAATTATATTTATTTGTAGAGAATAGTTAACAAACATTTTAATTTGGCTCGTAATATGTGTATTAAATAAGCAAAGACTAAAATAGAATATTTAATTTCACAAAGAAGTCACTTCATGAATTATTTATTTTGAATGGTTAAAGCTGATTAAGAAGGGATCTCAATTTAGAGATCAGCCTGAAGGTCAAGGGCAGAGCAGGCATGAAACTGTGGACTGCTTTTTTACTTGTAACAAGTAACAGTTTTTACAATTGTGTAAAAACTGGCAGAGATGACTTGATATCAGTTGTTACTCAATTGCATTTTCTAGTCTGCTTGATTTACTACACTAGCAAAAATAGTGAAAGACTTAATCCAGTAATTATTGGTATTGAAAGGTGGATTAACAGAGATGAAAATTCATTTGTATTGATCACTGTGTCACATTTAGGATAAACAGGAAAACTATTCTTATAGTTCTTAACAATAAAGCATGAGAGAAATTTATAAAAGGGGAACTTTTCATTGAATGCTAACAAAAGATTAAAAATTCACTTAATAAATAAAGCCTCTTCTATTAAATATGCATTATTTCATCTCTAAAGAAAATAATAATACCATCTCCTTGCTCATTAATTTATATGTAAAAATAATTTATTTTTTTCTCCCATTACTGCCTCTGGTAAGACTTAACTACTTTTATATATAGATAAACTTCAACAATATATAGTGACTATATTTGGATATTAAAAACAATTACAAAACAATAGCTAAACAATGCAACTATATCATGTAGAAAAGTCACTTCAGGAATTTTATCCTTTAATCAGGAATAACCTGTTTAAACCAGTATAAAATGATGCCACAAGGACCATTTCACTAGTTCAGATAATTCTAAGTATTTTTAAATAGTAGATAAATTATTTTATGTTGTTAATACATAAACGTATTGGGCAACATTTCAGTTTATCCTCACTTACTCTTTTATATTTTCTCATAGTTTTCCAATGACAGCCAATATTTTATTGCATTCAAACAATAGTTTTCTGTCATGGGGCTCAAATTGAATATTCATTTGAGCTAGATAAACAAAAAACTCATATTTAGGAGGATATTTGTTCTTTAAGAGTGTTAGATGAAAAAATCTGAGATGATGGCATCATTTTAATATTTGCAAAACCATAAAAATTGTCCCTTTAAGCCTCCAATCTAGTTATGGGACACCCATATGTAGAATCTTTCAGGGGTGTCTTGTGACAATCACATATAATTACTAAGCAGGACCCAATTCCAGTCCACATCTCAAATGCTGGAAAATGCCGGATCCCTCTCTCTGAGGTTCTTAAATTTTAGTGCATGTCAGAATCAGCTGGAGGATTTGTCCAAACACAGATTGCTAAGCCTGCTCAGTAGGAATGAGATGTGCTCTAAAAATTTGCATTTCTAACAGTTTCTCAGGATGCTGAGCATGTTGCCCCAGGGAACTTACTTTAAGAATTGTTCTAGCTCCTTGTATCTCCTGACAGACTGCAGTGTTTCTTGTCTCTCTAATTATTGTTTATGCCACTTCTCTGCCCAGAACAAATAGCTTTTTCTCATCCATATGCCTAACTCTGAACTATAATTCAAAATAGAACTCAGAAAAGCCATTTTTAAACCCCTTAGGCCATCAGGCTGAATTAGAAGCCTGTCTTCTATGCTCTCATAGAATTCTGCCCATGTCTCTGCTAATTCAAATAACACAATGTGCTGAAGTTTCTTGATTTGTAACTGTTCCAGCAGACTGTATTTCAAGAGCAGAGACCTTGTATAGTTAGTCAATATTCACATCCTCAAAATTGTGACAATACGGAGCATTCCAAAAAAATATACATTGATTTGAAATGCTCTCTTTGTGCTTCTATATATAAACTTTCAAAATGACCAACAGCTGTACAGATAGTAAAAAGAAAAAAAAATTGAGGGTAAAGAATATCCCAGAAAAAAATCAACAGGCATAGGGTAGTCAAGATAGCTAACCTCAGAGAGTCAAAGAAGTGCAAAGTCAAGTCTTTTAACAGGCACTACCCAGAGGAAAGCTGATTTAAAGAAAGCTAATGACAGACTGAAATTAACTGAAGGTGATGACTTTGTGTAGGACCTGATATGCAAGTAGGCCTTCAAGGCCAAGTTCTGAAATATACCTTGTTGCTTTGACAATATAAACTTCTATATGAAACATAAAGAATTTAAAAGCTTTCTCAATTACAAAAGGATTTTGCTTTATTCTACTTCTTCTAGGGTTTAGATACTATTGTGGTTTAATAACTGCTAAATATGTATTTAAACAGGTAAAATATGTCTTTTTCCTGGACATATACTACCTGTCTTATAACTAGATTATTAGTCTTAAGTGTTCCCAAACTTCAAAAACAATATTATTTTTGAAATAATGAAAAGTTCATAGTCCTTCATGATTACACATATATTTTAAACTGTACTTTTATCATTTTACATTGGAAGGGTGAAGGGAAAGTTCTCAGGGAATGCAGGCAATTCAGCATAAGATTTGTGTTAAGAAAGCAAAATTCATGCAAGATGAGAGAGTCAGGTAAACAGGCCAGGTAAAAGAAAACATAGGGACTTATTAAGATTGGTTGACTTCAATTGATGACACATAGGTAACAACAATCAAATAAACAGAAGTTAGGAAAATAAATATTTTCATCAAGTAACCTTAAAGCTTTAGCTTCAAAAATACCACCCAGTCTTTCTGGGGAATTTGATTGCCAGACTGCACTTTCATTGATGATAATTAGGGCTCACAAGGAAGCGATGTGATGATCAATAAGACTTGATGGGTTGTACTTACTCTATAATGATATCCTAGGAAACCCTAGGGCAGAATAATGGTTCTCATGCCTGCCAGAGTTCATAGGCCCTTTAGTATCTCTCTGTTGCCTTTTCTGCATTTATTTCTGCTGCTGTTTTGAGGCCGTGTTTATGCTCCATCCATCTCATCCAGTATATTTGCTGCTCATAGAGAATCAGAACAGTAGCCAGAGGGACTGCAGGAAGGTGGATATGAAAGATCAATGCATACTGGACACACTTTGTTCCTCGTGTAGGAGAATCAGCTCCCAAGGCCATGGATAAGGACACATTCTTGATTATATCCATATTCACTCCCAAATCCCCAAGAAGGGCACCCTTCTTCATAAGCTTTTAAGCTGAAAAAGCAGGTGTTGAAGATTAGGCTATGGGACTATGTGTGTATATTTATATATGTGTGTGTTGAGGGGGTTGACTGGGAAAATTAGGAAGAGCACAGAAAAAGGGACCAAATGTCACAGCAAGAAAACATAAGGTCTTTTAGCTTCTATATGCCTCCAGAGAAGAGGGCTTTCTGTGCTACTCATCACTAAAAGATTACATTATTAATAATTTGAAAAGATTACAACTTCATATTTTTTGGCTAAGTTTTACTATTATTGAAGAGATCTGCTATTTTTAATTAGGTACAATGTAAATTTAATATTCTTCCCTATGATTTGAATCTAACCTCAACTCATTCAGTAAGAATAAATTAAAGGATGGTGGGGGGAAAAGCATGTTTGGAAGGATTTAATTATTGTAACTGAAAAAGAACATGATGACTGAAATGTCAAAGAATGGATTGGAATACTTTAAATTTGTCACATTGAAAAATGCTGATTTTAGTCAGATACCCCATTCTATCTACGTATAATATGCTGGTTATTTTTAGTACCGTTCCTACTTTTTTTTTTTGATATCAGGAGACTATTAGAAGAACTGCTTTTAAAAGATGCAGTTTTTTTGGTAATGGAGATTGATATATTTTTGGAAAATTATATGAAAACACCTCAAGGAACTTAAGATAGTCTTGCTGTTTGATTCAGGAATCCCATAATGTTCCTCACATGAGCTATAAGACAAAGAAGTAAAACAGGGGGTGAAAAGTGTTAATGTGTCAAAAAATAGTGAGAACATAGACAAAACACAGAAAATAATATTTTTTCATTTTAACATAAAAACTTTTGTATTTCAGAATATTAAGGAGTATATATATTTTGTTTGTATGTATTATTTTTGCACAGATTGAGTCAAAGTTAAAAACATGTAAATGTGTCCTTCACCCACATTGTGGGTACTGTGCTCAATGGATATGTGTTTGCCCATCCTCACCTTCCCTCTTCTCCCTAAGCTTGATTTTCATTGATATTTACTTCCATAAGGGCATTTAAGTGTTGGTCAATTAGTTTACATTTGGTACGGGGTACATGTGTTTGTTTCTCTATTTTTGTGATGCTTCCCTTAGAAGAATGGCTTCCAGTTCCACTCAGGTTGTCACAAAAGATTCTAGATTGCCAATTATTTTTATGGCTGAGTACTAGTCCATAGTATGAATAGACATTTTCTTAATCTACTCTTGTATTGGTGGGCACTTGGGTTGTTTCCACATCTTTGCAGTTGTGAATTGTGCTGCTATAAACATTCAAAGTACAGGTGTTCTTTCTGTAGAACAACCTTTTTTCCTCTGGATGTGTACCCAGCACTGGGATTGTTGAATCAAATGGCAGGTCTACTTGAAGTTTCTTGAGGTATTTCTCTACAGTTTTCCATGGAGGTTGCAGTAGTTTGCAGTCCCACCAATAGTATATGAGTTCCTTTCTCTTCACATCTATTCCAGCATTTGGGATTTTTTAATCTGAGCCTTTGTTTTGGGACTTTTTAATCTGAGCCATTCTCATTGGAGTTAGGTGATATCTCATTGTGGTTTTGATTTGCATTTCCTAATGATAAGAGATACTGAGCATTTTTTTCATGAATTTGTTGGTCATTAGTATATCTTCACTTGTAAGTTTCTATTCATGTCTTTTGCCCACTTTTAATGAGGTGGCTTGGTTTTGTCTTGCTGATTTGTTTGAGTTCTTTATAGATTTTGAGTATCAGTTCTTTCTCAGAAATATGGCGTGTGAACATTTTCTCCCTCTATGGGTTGCCTATTTGCTCTTTTGACTGTGTCCGTGGCTGTGAAGAAGCTTTTTAATTTGGTCAGGTCCCATTTCTTTATTTTTGCTGATACTGTGATTGCTTTAGGCGTTTTCTTTATGAATTCTTTGACTAGACTGATTTCAAATCTGCACCTCTCATCTCTCACAAAAAATAAGCTTACAGTGTATAAAAGACTTTAACCTAATGCAGGAAATTATAATAGTAGAAGAAAATGTTAGAAAAAGTTTTCAAGACTTAATTCTAGAAAGTTCCAAATGTTACCATTCAATTTAATCTTTGAGAGGGTGTCTATCTTATTCCTATGTCTGTTGAATTTATCCCAGTGTCTCTGCCAATATGACAGATAAATTGATGACATTTCTCTACTAACTTCAATTTGGGATTGGTACAAAGGATCCACCATCCCATTAATGAGTAAAAATCAGAGTCAACCTTTAAGAGCAAAAACCCTGCCTCTGTATTTATTTTATTTATTTCTTCCCTTTAGGTCATAAAATTTTACTCTCCTCTATACAATATACTGATTCTTCAAGTAAAAATTGTTCTTTCTGCTGACTGACCAGATCTAATGATATACGATAAATTATTTTGTTTGGTTTTCTGAGTTATTTTTTTCTGTTTATTCTATACTCACTGATCTTTTCTCCACAGTTTTTACTTGTCTCATGTTGCTGCCATAATTCTCTAATGCCTCAATTTAGTTACTATTTTTCACACTGTGCTCAAAAGATGACATGGCTCATCTTGAAAAAGTAGCAATTATTGTGCAGAACACAGTTGCATAGCCTGGAACAATTTCAGAAAAATCAAATCACATAAAAATATTTGTGAGCATACATAATAAATAGGAAAGCAACTGTGGTGGGTGCTTTTGAGGATACCCAGAAACATAAGCAATTCTTCTTAAAATACTTAAGGTCAACCCATCTGGAAACACAGAACATTGTACTTAATGTATTTGTAAAATATTGTAAAATATTGATAATAGATTTAAATGGAAGTGAAGGTACCATTAGGAGAGGAAGCAAACAGAAGTAAGTGATTAATTACTAAAAATGTGGTGAGCACATTAGGCATTCAGAGGACAGAAATATAACTTCATATTGGAATGATGAGAGAAGAACTCAGACTTGAGTGCTCTGAAATCACAGAATAGATTTGGGTAGGCTGTGGTGTTAGACCACAGTGAGGGGCAGGCCAGTGAGAGGGTTAGCAGGAAAGTTGGAAAGCAATTCAAGCATGATAAATTTTAAGTGGAAATCCCCAGAGGCTGAAAATCAATTGAAATGTTTTGCGGACAATGAATGCTCAGTTTTGGTGAGTAAAGAAAAGTTACATATCAACATATCAAGAATCTGGAAATTATCTTCTACTTGATGGGAAGTCAAAGACTTGGTTTCTGATCAAGAAAGTGACATGATCACAGCAGTGCATTCTGAAGATTAAAGAAGATATCATTATTTGCTGGATTATTTGCAATTTTGGGATATTCTTAAGGCTGTTCACTGAACTAGAAAAGGAGTTTTAAGGAGAGAGGGGCATTGTCTGGCGTTAAGGATTTTTTTTAGGCTTCTCCTGTGGGGCTTACAATCCTGCTGGGCAGGACTCTTCCCACTCTGTTATTCTCTACCATGGTAAGCTTCTACAACTTAGGAGATACTCTAGTATGTAAAGACACAAAGATAATTAAGAACTCTTGGGGTAAACAGTTCTTACCCAATTTTTATACTCCAATTCATTAAGAGATAATCTAAGAGACAGGACAACCAGTAATCCACTGCTACCCCAACTCATTCCTATGTAAACACACACAAGATTGA
The DNA here is from genome assembly GCA_963574655.1 of Perodicticus potto. Taxonomy (NCBI): domain Eukaryota; kingdom Metazoa; phylum Chordata; class Mammalia; order Primates; family Lorisidae; genus Perodicticus; species Perodicticus potto. The sequence continues at coordinate 7,998 of CAUYRH010111738.1, forward strand.
ACCTTTGGTTCAAGACGGCAAGAAAAGGTCATGCTCTAACTCCCTTTTACAAAGAAATATGAAAATATGAACAAATATACATTAAAGATCGAAACAGAGAGCGGTGTCTTCCATGTACATGCCAGAAGCTTAGATAACTATTTATGAGGAAAAATGCAAATGAAAAGTGAATGACAAGGGGCCAATTACTTTGAGAGTCATCATCGCACATGAAGAAAAACTTCATTCTAGCTGAAAATGAACAGTACGTCAGTCTCCGAGGGGTTGGAGCTGGATCTAACGCATGCCACGTTTGAGTCTATGGTGAGAAGTCCAGGGTTTGGTACCTATAACATGGATTTGTCACAATATGGTAAGAGGTTTGCGGTAAGGGGACAGTATCCGTTACTGCAGTGACTTTCTCCTAATGTGGGAGTTGGTTCCCATCCATTCTTCCACATAAGTCATTGTCTCATAACTGTCAACAGTCAGCCTTCTGGGTGATGTTGGCTGAATGAGTGCTGTGCACTATTGATACTGGAATTTCGCTCTTCAGTAGGTCCTTGGTCTCAGGGATTGAAAATATGAACCCACCGACCACAGATCAGTGGTAATATAGGGTTTTTATTAGAAGTTAGAAAGGAATACAGAAGAAGTAAAAAGCACCAGAGCTTCTGGAAGGGGGAAAGAACTAACTAACTGGGGAGTTTCTATATGGGGTCTTTATCTGGGGATACTAGGTCTTGAAAATTACATTTGGCCAGGACTTGGCAAATAGAAACACATTTTGCATGATAATGAGTGTTATTGACAAAGGAATGAATGCAGTCCCTCCAGCTCAGGGCAAAAGGTCAGGGTGTTCCCTTCATGAACTTGCCCAAGCCTAGGAAAACTGGGCTACCCTGTCCAGCCTTGAATGGGGGGGGACCCTGTATCACTATTGCAGATCCTAAGACTACAGGGAAAAGTAAAACCAGAAACGGCTCTTGATCTCCTAAAACTTAGAATACAGAAGGGGAAAATATAATGTATTAGCTAATCATACAAGTAAGTGTGTAATTTAAAAGTAGGGCAAGAAACATGTATATGTGCATGCGTAGTGAGAAAGTGATATGTTTGGAAATCTTCCCTGTAAAATGGATATCTTCCTTGAGATTTAAGGATGTATAGTTGTGAAACTTCTTGGGGAGGAGGAACATGTTCAAAGGCACAGAGGGAGGAACACTTATGTACTTAGGATGGAGAGACATGGCAGATTTTGCCTAGAAAAGCAAGAAAGAACAAAGACATGTTATGAGAGGAAGCTACCAAGATGGGCAGTTGCTACAGCAAAGCCTCAATGGATTGTCTTCACCCTGTGCTGTGTTCTCAGCGTTTGTGAGAGGTGATTAGGACATTGGGTTAGTGCCCTGGTAAATAGGATTAATGCCCTTATACAAGAAGCCACAGAGAGCTCCTTTGCCCCTTCCACAGCATGAAGACATAGTAAAAAGATGACTGTCTATGAATCACGAAGCAGGATTTCACCAAATGCCAAATCTGTTAGCATTTCAAAATGTGAGAAATAGATTTCTGGTGTTTGTGAGTGACGCAGTCCATGTTCAGTTTCAGTTCCAGCAGCCTGCACTGAATGAGATACCCTAACAAATTTGTGGTGGATTATTTATTGTAGGTAGCAAATGAAAAGTGAATGACACTTTTCAAGGGGAAAAGAGTTTTTTAAGAATGAATCTTCAGTTTTTACTTGCATAATAGTGGGAGGGATGATTTGCAGGGGTAGGAAATTATAGAACAGGAAAAACAAAGACTTTTGAAGACAGGGCTAGGGAATTTTATGACTTCAGTTTGAACTTACTATAGGTGAAAATGCCTGTGAAACAACGCAGTAGCTAAATATGTCGATAGAACATGGAGGGTGAATCTGGGCCGAACATACAAAATTGAAAATTATTGGTATTTTTGATGGTATAAAAAGCATGAATGACATGTTGTCATTTAGAGAAAGGACAATAAAGTAAGAGTAAACTCTGAAAAACTCTGGCATTTAATATTATGGACAGGCAGCGTGGCTCCACAAGGTCTATTTAGAGAAGAGATGAGGAGCAGAAAACCAGAAGAGTGCAGTGTTGCAACCGAAGGGAATGCAAAGCATAAGGACTGAGGGATTAGTCAATAAAGGCAGTTGTGCTCGAGGAGTCCCGTAAGAGGAGCAATGAGAAGGGTCCAGGAAATCAGCCCCATGAAAATAATTTGTAACTCTATTTTAGTTTTGCTTATTGCTACGCAAGAACTCTAATAGCTTCTCAGCACAAAGTTTTACAAATTTTGCTACATATATAGATACATATAACCATCTCCGCATTATAGATATCCAACAATTTCATTACCCCCCTGAAACTCCTTCATGTTATCCCTTGATAATCCACATTCTCCTTCAAAATTAAATACTGGCAAACACTGATCACTTCTTTACAGTTTTGCTTTTCGAGAATATCACATAAGTAGGATCGTACAGGATGTAATATTTTGAAAAGTGTTCCTTTCACTCAATATAAGGCCTTTGAGACTCGTCCCAAGTTTTTGTGTCGTTCATATCAATAGTTTATTTTTATTACCAAGCAGGGCTCCACTGTACAGATGGACCACGATTTATGTATGTATCCATTCATCTGCCGAAAGACAGCTGGTTTGTTTCCCAGGTTTTGGTAATTACAAATACAGCTTCTAGGAACATTCACATACAGGTTTTGCGTGAAAAAGAAAAAAAAAAGTCTTTATTTCCCCATCTCAAGATTGGGATTACAGGCAAATATATATACTGCAAGAAAATGTAAAGCTTTTCCAGAATGGTGGCGCCATTTTGCCCTCTGATGACAGCATGTGAGAATTTCAGTGGCTGCACGGCCTAGCCACACTTCGCAGTAAAAGCGCATGTATTTTTAAAATTTTTAATATTCCTCACAGGTGTATGGTAGTCTCTTGTGGATTTAATTTGGACTTATTTAATGAATCGTACTGCTGACCAATTTTAACCGTCTTATTTTTCATCCACATATACTCTTTAGTGAAAAGTCTGTTCAACTTTTTGCCTATTTTTAATCAGAATTTGAATTTTTAATGTTATTCTTTAGGGTGTTTTATGCATTATAACACATGTGATCTGCCAGTATTTCTCCCACATTGTAGTTTGTCTTTTCAATTTTGTAAAAGTATTATTAACAGAGCAAAAGTTTTAATTTAGATGAATTCCAGTTTGTGTGTGTGTGTATGAATCAGGATTTTGGTGTCATGTTTAAAAAGTCTTTATATAATTTCAGGTCAAAGAGATTTTCTCTTATGTTTTCTTCTAAAAGTTTTAGACTTAATTAGTTTATTAATACATGTAGATATATAATTAATTTAGAGTTAACTTTCTGTGCTATTTAGGGTATGGGGCTTTTTCTATAATTTATCAGTGTCCAAATGCAATATACTGTTTAAAATACTATCTTTTCTCCATTAAATAAATTAAAGAGCCAATGGAGTCAAAAATTGCTTGCAACAAATCTCAATCCCTTATATATATTTTTTCCCATGAAATAGAAATATATAGTATGTTACACAATGCCTAATTTTATATTGAAATAAAATTAATAATCATTGATATGCAAACTATTACTTTGCTTTATTGGAAATAGTTTTTATTAAGTAATAATAAAATAATATTTATAGCATAGATAATACACCAAGAAATAAAGTAAAAATAACCCAAAGACTAAAAACATTCCAAATAGTTGTTCTTTAAATAGGAAATGAATAAGCCAACAGTGGTACATATCTACAGTGGAATACTATTTGGTATCAAATAAAAGGAATTAAGTACTATTGATGTATGCACCAATGTGGTTAAATCCCAAATACATTGTTCTAAGTGAAAGAAGTCAGTAAAAAGGTGTGTACTTTATGGCTGCATTTAAAATTCAACCCATAAAAGGCAAAGCTCTGGGGATGAATTATAAATCAGCAGTTTCCACAAGTTGAGGACTTGACCCCAAAGGAACTTGACCCTCAAGAGAATTTCCAGGGGTAAGAGATATGAGATTGAATCACTTCTTGATTGTGTTGATAATTACCTAACTCTACATATTAGTCTACCCAGAACTGTAGTCCAAAAGGAGTGAATTTTACTGTATGCAAATTTGAAATATATTTAAAAGCAATAAATAAGCATCTGTATACTTTCTCTCAGATTTCAAATATAAAATACTTCTAGTATATTGGAAGAACCCTATGGACTCTTCCATAGCTCAGAGTTTAATGGTACAGTGAGTTCTGAGGTTATTCCTTTAGTTTCTCTAGTGCTTTTCCTTATAAGTGTATGCCTAAACCAATAGTGTTTGAATTTGTATGTCTTTTGAACTTTGAACTTTGTACAGACAGAAAACACATATTATATATGCTGCAACTTATTTTCGTCCACTATAGCTTTTGAATTTGTTAATTTCATATTCATAGATGCAGTCTATTCATTATTTTTCAGTGTTGTATAGTTTCCTGTTCAAAACTATGTATTATCCTCCTTGTATAGATATTGGTCTATTTGATGTTTTATCCAGTTATACTATGCTTCTATTATGAGTCTTTTATGAACTTATCACCTGGTAAACACCTGTAAGAGTTTCCCCAGATATATACTGAAGAGTTAAACTGCTATAGAGCTACATGCTATATGTATGTTTTACTAGATAACTTCTACAAATTTTCCAAAGTCAAAGTAGTAGTAATATGATATATTTCCAATAGCAATGTATGACATATGTAATTGTTCTTCTTTCTAGGTAACATTTTATCTTATATGATTTAAAGCATTTTATAAATATAATAGTTATGGAACCTTACTTATTCCCAAAGAAATTGTCTAAAAAAATGAAACCAAACGGTTAACAATGGTTACCTTTAGGAACAGGGTTGTAGGAGAGGAATGTGTTAAATTATTTCATTTTATACATTGTATTCTTTTGTATGCTTTAAAATTTTTATCAAGGCTCGGCGCCTGTGGCTCAATGGGCTGGGGCGCCAGCCACGTACACCTGAGCCGGCGGGTTCGAATCCAGCGCGGGCCGCCAAGCAACAATGATGGCTGCAGCCAAGGGATGACCGGGCGTTGTGGCGGGTGCCTGTAGTCCCAGCTGCTTGGGAGGCGGAGGCAGGAGACTCGCTTGAGCCCAGGAATTGGAGGTTGCTGTGAGCTGTGATGCCACGGCACTCTACCCTGGGTGACAGCTTGAGGCTCTGTCTAAAAAAATAAATAAATAAATAAATAAATAAATAAAATTTTTATCAAATTATCATCCACTGCTTTTTAAATAAACAAAAAAGTAGAGTTAAAATACACAGTAAAGCCAGATAGTAATAAAATTTATCCATATTTAAAAGACAGGTTATAGCATCATTAGCAAATATTCTTTGATGAATTGAGGAATGAAGAGTATACAGCAAAATAGTATACCTAGCAATTTATGAAAGTAAATATATATTTATTAATTTTTACTTAGGCAGCCTGAATAATGAATCATTTTATAGTTGGAATGTTTTGTAATCCAAATACTAGATAGTAATATGTAATGGTGAAAAGTTCCCAAATAGAATTCACTCTTAGGACTTTCTGATAATTTAATATGATAATTATACTTTTTTGTTAGCCACTGTTAGTAAATCTCACCATGTTGCATTTTTATTTAGGAGTGCATGTCATCCTTTCCCATGAACACTTTTGAAAGGACATGGTTTGAAATCATACGGACTGAATTTAAATCCCTATTCTGTAGTATATTACCTGCCTAGATGCAGATGATTAGTACTTGAGCTAAATCACTGTTCCTTGAAGTGGTACTTTTGTAACAGGGAAAGTATGGTACTTATAATGAAAAAGTAGGCAAAGTCCTCCCTTTGTAACCATGGGGAATTAATTCCATGAACTGAAATATAACCATATTGGTGGATGCCCAAGTCCCTTACATAAAATGGCATAGTACTTATGGGGAACTTATGTATATCCTCCTGTATACTTGGTCATATCTGAATTACTTGTAATATCAAATACAATGTAAATGCCACTCTGTTTTTATACTGCATTGCATTTTAATTGGTATAACTCTTTTATTGTTATTATTTTTTATTTTTATTTATCCAAATATTTTTGATCTGTAGTTGACTACACCAACTCATAGAGAAGCCATGGCTATAGAGGTCTGGCTCTATTTTGGTGGAAGAGTTTTAATAAAAAGAACATGCTTATGCCAACATGAAAAGTTATAAAGACTATCCTAACCTTATGTCTTATTATTGTACTACGTTCTCTACTTGGTCCCCCGTACTCCTTCCATTGACTATATGGTAGGAGTGGTATCATTGGTCAGGCCATTAACCCAGCTAAAAATTTTAATAGGGGTTCTTAGAGTTATGTTTAAAACCTTCTAACAAGATGCACAAGGCCCATCACAAATGACCTTTCTTCCTCTGGTCAGCATTGTCTCTGTCACTCCCCACCCACATTCTTCATTCCAGCCCTTCTAGGTGTTTCATTCTGAGCCATGTCCTTCAATGACTTGTTATCATCTTTGCTTTGAAGCCACAGGTTTTCATGGATGGTTGATATCAGTGTACTAGTGATGGGCGTCACTGTGGTCTTGATCACTTCTTTATGAGTTTACTTTGTCTTTCAAACCTGATGCTTGACATACTATGCACATTCAATAAATGTATTTCTTCTGAGCCAACCAGACTTTTACAATTTGGTCAGGTTATGGAAGGCAGCTCATGGTGAGCTAGGCAGGTTTACCAGAATCACCTGATGTTCTGTTGTCAGGTGCCTGATCCCCACTAACACACAACAACATGCAAAGAGCTTTCAAAGAATAATATCTGCTATAAATGAGATGGATTTGCTCTACAAACCCAATGGTTCTATGCTATGAATCCATTATGATGACTTGTTACAGATTCAACACCAAAGGTATGCCCCAAAGAGAAAACTATCTTTGAAACAATGGCTGAGATTCTAAGCCTAAACACATCTCTTCCACCTGAAAAGTCCTCCCTCCCTTGCCTTGGAATATTTTGATTTGATTTTAGTTCTATTCCTGAGTGGTACATGAAAGAATCAAGAAAAATGAGAGATTTTATGAGTGTAGGGAGATCTAATATATTTATTGATAACTAAAGAAGCCACTAGAAAAAATTGAAAGGGATATGCTGAATATAATATGAAAGTGACCTTTAACAATTTTTTTTTAAGTGGGAAGACTTTTCTGTTATGTTTATTTCCAACCTGATAGGAGAATATTTTTAACTATTTTTAACCATTATGAAGACATCAAGAGATAGGTACCTTATGATCAGAGTTGCAATATATAATTTTAGTTAATAAAGAATTTTTCGCTAAGATTTATTGAGAGGGCAATAATATTTTCCTAATTTAATAAGTTATCACTTATAGAGTTGACAGATTTGATCAACTTCATCAAATAAGTGGACAATTCTTTCGAAGAAAAACTAATCTATCAGATAAGTTACTTGTACTGTCACCAATCAAATAACTGGCAATTTGCCTGAAATTCTCAATTCTTAATGTTTCCTTTTGACATCATATAGGCGTAACCACTTTCAACCGCACTTTTCAATACTTATTCAAGAAAACAGTTTTAACTTTACTCTTCCTAATCCTAATCTTTCCTGACAATATATAGTAACAATCAAATCATGTAAGAATACAGAGAATTTCATTTTTAGGTGCATCTTTTCTAACTGAAGTATCTTTATATACAGGAAATAGCTATTTAAAATGGCATCATTAGGAATATTCAATTTAATTCATGTTAAGCTCTCCCATTAGGGCAAATGAAGCAGAATGATGACTCTACCATAAGAAACACTTTTAAAAACTACTTTTGTGGGGGTGCCATATGTAAAGAGTGAATGTTGACACGCAGTTGAGCAACTGGTATTTTTTTCCTGTCAAAGTGATATACTTTTTATGTCTGTATTATTCCCATGTAGTTCTTACAATGACGGCAGCAAGAAAGCTTTGAATGCTAATTTACCAGAGACAGGAATACACGTTTATATCTATGGCACTTAAAAAGTACATTTTTCCCCCTACACTGACACATTATAATGATGTCAAGGTCCTGAAAAAAGAGCACGACATTAACAAGATGGAAGGCTAACTTAATGGAAGTTCCATTGATAAAATGCCATCCTCACAAAGCTAGTAATTGTTCTTTGGCTATTATACTGTTACCAAAGAAGCAATATATCAGATGCCTGCTCATCTAGGCGTAACTCTAAAAGATTTTGAGGCACTGTAAGTTGTATGTCACTAAACTGTGAAGCATTAAAAGCAACTAACTTATTCATTAATTATTGTATCTTACTGACTAGAGGCAAGAATTATGACAGACAATTTAATCATTAAAAATCTCATGCATAGTTATTTCAAAATGTTTTTTTTTAATGAAATACATTCCTAGAAAAAAATTCAAAGATTCTACCTCCTATGTACAAATTGGTAACTATATAGTACAGGACTGCTAAGGTGCCAGGATTATAATTATGTTGTGTTTTATTATAAGTTTCTAGGTCCTCATATGGAGCTGAATGTTATTATGAACTATAAAATTGTAGGAACTGATCATAATAGTACATAAATTAGCTTCCATATGAATGTTTCATTTAAAATTGAAATTAAAACTTTAAAATGGAAAATACATTATTCTGATATTTTTATTTCCATTAACTGCATTCCATTATTAAGGTTCTAGAAGAGCATCTTTCTGTGACTCTCTTCCCCTGGGTCGCTGAGCTCCTGAACCTAACTTTTGTGCTACTATCCAAAACATTTTCCATGATTGTTACATCCAGTAACAAAGAACAATATACTATAGATTCTCGGAAACTAAGATTTGGCAAAATTTCTCTATGCCCCTTGTCTTCCCACACAAACCCCCTAAAGTTCGAATTTTCGGTTGAGTATCACGTAGTATGTTGTTGTATGGTTTCTGAGGATTTATAGCTACTCTCTATGACAAGTCACTCCTTCAAGGAAAGGAGAAAGGGAGAAATCACAAAACAATCAAATTCACTTAAATCCTCTGATACACGGATCTCTTCTTTATCCACTTTATTCACATAGCTAGTTTTCATTCATCCCACAACTATTGTTCAACCCCCCTGCCATACCTAACACAGTAGGAAAAATATAAACACAATTTGTCTTAGGTTGTTTCTCTGAGAAGCAGACTATGAGTCAGATATTTGAGGGAAAGAAAATGGGGGAAACAGAAAAGGAAGGGAAAGAAGCCAAGCCAACTTCAATCTCAGGTGAAGCAGCAGCCTCGGACTATCCCTGCTAGAGACTCTAGAGTGGTCACTTCTCAGACAAGGAGACTTGTATTTCATGAGAACCAGACAGTGCAGTCAGTCACTGCCTTCTGCCTTGGCAATATCTGGGGAATGTAAACTTGCTGGTCCCTGGGAGGGCCATGGCAACTTCAACATTCCAGGCCACCTTCTGAAGGCTACAGCAATGCACACAGTTATGGGGGACCATTCCCACAGCTCTGCTTAAGGGAAGACTTGCAGGTATCAAGGTAGAGTGCCCACCATGTCATCTGTATTTATGATTCTAACAAAAAATAGTACTTATCCAAAAAAATTTTATAATGAATTTAAACTTGAAGAATAAGCTTAAAAAACCCCAAAGCTCTCTCTCTCTTTTTTTAACTTTACTGCTGCTCATAACAAGAACTGGTACAAGTTGATCACACAAAAGGAAAGCTTATACCCAGTGGTATTTGGCCTGTGACAAACTCAGTTTCATAGTTGGTAGCACTCATCCTTAACATCACACAAATATATTTTTCTTTTTTAAAATTTCTCCATAAATGTATATGGATAAGAGCCATTTTGGAACTGTACATGCAAAACCCATATGGCTGAAGGCTGCTAAATGCCTGGAGGATTATCCTGAGAAGTTCTGCAGTTAGTTTTATATTTGCTGCATTCAGGGTTATTTTTGTGATTATAAAATTAAAGAAAAGTAAATGGAAACAGATAAAAGGCATTATGGCTACCCCTTAATTAGTATGCCTTGAATGAATTTGAATCTTTGCAATTAGATCTCAAGTTATTTCAGTTATTTTATGGGAAATAAATGACAAAATAAAAAAATGTTCTCTGATATGCGGGCTTTTTTTCTTTTTGAAAAGCTGTTCAAATAGAAGTTTTATCCAACTGGCTAAGCACCCATCTGCTGGGCATATAATAATTCTGATTATGTGCAACCACAGCAGATATCCACTGTAAGACATTCAATTATTTATTAGTCTACATGCGTTGGCTTCTGTCTTGATTACATTAAAATACTGCAGTGTAAAAGACACTTTAATAAAAGCTCAGTGGTATTTGTACTCATGCCAAACAATTCTCTTAAGACCATAATGCCTTTAAGGAAACTTCCTTGAAGAATTAAGTGTGGGGAAGTTTACTTTTCTCTTTACATATGGAAATATAGAAGAGGTTGAGGATGACCTTAACATATATAAAAACATGCCCTCCTTTTTTAGAATAATATTGCTTAATGTTGAAGAAGACATTTTTATGCTGAAATATTTGAATACCTAGAAATGTATTTACCTTATGGAATATTCTTTTATAGTTTTAAATAAAATACTGTAGCTGGAATCTTTCTCTGCTGGGTCCTTGGTCTCAGATATTTGAACAATGAATCCACGGACCACCATGAGTAATCACCAGGATAGATATTATTGATAGATAAGAAAAAAGATAGAGCCTCCAGCACAGAGGAGGGGGATCCCCAGTGGGTAGCCCTTGTGAGTCTTCTGTCTAGGGGTTTATATGCAGCTCTTCTTACCCTGCAGGCGGGGCTGGGGGTGGGGTTGTCCGGTCTGAGGTAGATGGAATGTATGTCTGAAATAGATCACTATTGGCCAGGGGCCTGTGGGCAGAAGTTAATTTTGAAACTGCCTTAAGATTGCCATTGTGCAGGAATGTTGTCCCACTTAGGGTTTACTCTCTGCTATAAGAGTGGCAACTTTGGTGGAGCATTGATCAGATCGGTTTTTAAAAGTCTGCCTGGGCCCAGAGAATGGTGTTCAAGCTGGTCTGTGAGCCTAGAAAATAGGGGTCACTGTCCAGCAGGGGGAGTGGGGGAACCTTGTACCAGTGCCACATGAATTCAGGCTCAGTCACTATTATTGTGCATATTTCCAGCCATCCAAAAGCCAAAGTTCTCTTACAGAGAAGAGTGACAAGATAGTTTGAGTATTGATTATATACTAGCTAAAAGACTGAGTGAATTGACTCATCTGCCAATTCTCATCATTAATACAGTGAATGATGATGTCTGGGAAAAGCAACCTACAGTCAACCTATAATGCTTATTTCATTTCAGAGACAATACAGTCAATTTACAAAATCATGCCATGTTAATGGTGCCATATCATTCATTAACTAAAATTTAAGCAGCTTTGTAAGATTAAATGTGTAGGCCTTGGCCACACTCATTAAGGAAGTACATAAAAGTAGAGGAAGTAAGGAAGTATATAAAAGTCCCTCATTTATATAAAAACACACCTATAAGCAACATCACCAAATAATACTGTTGATTATATGCAAATTATTAAGTAGGCAATAACTGGGCTCATTTGTTATACGAATCTTACAGAAAGCAAGTAACTTAGACTTGGGGGAGAGTTCTTCAAGCAGCTCTTGAGCTTAGCAGAAAACAAATTAACAAATTTTCTTGAAATAAAAATACTCCATTCTTTTATGTGGTACTTCTCTCTATACTTTGCAAAATACCAACAGGCAAGTGATTGAATTTTGCACATTTACTCCCTCAAAGATGTTCTAATTTTAAGGTACACCAAGGTGTTGTAAATAACCTTTGCTTATGTTTATTGATTTATTCCCTTTTAAAACAACTTCTCCATGGCAATCATTCCATGTAATTATCATTCTCTCTGTAATTGTGTCTACTTTGCTCCTAAAATTCTGACTTCCTCACTGAATGAAACATTAGGCTGAGGCAATGAGAAAGGAAAGATATTATCAATAAAGGTTGCAAGGTAAATGCATGGGCTTTCATATAATGTCTAACACATATTCTAGTCTATGTAGTCAAGCAGAATAAATTTTAATGAATATTAAGAGTGTAGAACAATTAGAAATCATAGATATTTAAACATTTTTGACATATAAGTAGGATAATTTCCTACATGTCAAAGCCAAGCCTACTGACACATTTTCTAGGCAAGATGCAAAAAATAAAACTTGCCAGATTTGCTGTTTCTAGGCTTCTCAGTGTTCTCAGTATATTTAGAATATAAACCTGATAATAACAATAATTATTATTATTGTTGATAATAGCAATGCTTTATGGGATTCTATGCTATGCTAGATACTTCTCAAGAGCTTTAAATGGATTTTTTAATTTTATTCATTCATAATTCATATTCAGAGGCTGAATATGCAAGTGAACAATGAGCAGACCACATATGCAATAGAACTATGGCCAACAATCTTTGCAGCAACCAGCCCTGGAAGCCAAACAACAGTGTCAGCATCAACCAGCTCAGAACAATCAGAGCATGATCACTAAATGCCAACTTTTCTAATTTTTATATCATTTCCAACTCACAACCAATCAGAAAGGGTCAGGTGATCTCTCTAAACCAATCACATAAGATATCCTACTTCCATTAGTTAGATGCCAGTTTCTACATGTCAATGGTCCAATGCCTCCAATCAAGGGATATCTGAAGTCTTCTTCCTTTCTAGCCCCCCAATAAACTTTTATAACTGTCCACCTGCCTTTGACTCTTCTCAAAGGCAAGTGATGTTGACTGACTTTCTTTCTTTAGCAACTTCTGAATAAATAATCAGAACTTGCTCTCTTTTGGATGGTTATCTTTGAGATAAAGTCATTGTTTATGCTAAAGGCAAATTGCCCTATTAGTCGCACTGTGAGTTCCAGGATTATTTAATAATGTTAGAGAAGGAAGTCATCCTTCAAACCCCCTTGCTTAGTTTTCACATTTCCCCACCTTGCTGAAGGCCTGTGATCAAAACCTTCTCTAAAGCTCTGTGTTCCCTCTGCTCTTGCTGCCCATCTGCATTGGTGGTTTACAGACAACACACCTACCCCTTAGTTAAAGCACTTATAATAGACTGATAAAGGGAAGTTAAAACAAAAATTAATAGCCCCTCCATAGCAGGGACACCACTTGGGAAGCTGTTACAATAATGGAAAAAGGAAATGATGGACACATAGTTTGGAGTGCTATAGAAGGAAATGAAACACAAAATGAAGAAGTGCAAGTTGACGCTCAGCTTGCAGCCTGCGTAACTTGAAGAATACTAACCTTATTTATAAATCTAGAGGGATAGGAAAAGGAGGCACTTCTGGGGAGATAAGGACATTTTTTAAAGCATGCTGAATCTTTCACTTTTCAAGAGTGAGCCATTGGAGTTGAAGTATCCTATCAGCACTAGAAGGAGTGACAGAGATAGTGAAATAGACACCAGAGTTGCAGTCAAAATTGCAGGTGACTTCCAGGAGCCTTGTGGTTGAGTCTCTGGGTTTTCTAAGTATAAGATCATATTGTCACCAGATAGTGGCAGTTTGCCCCTTTCTGCCTCCATCTGAATACCCCTGATGACCTTCTCTTGCCTGATTGAATAGGCTACAATTTCCAGAACTATGTTGAATAACAGTGATGAGTAGATATCCTTGTCTGGTTCCAATTCTAAATGGAAATGCTTTCAGTTTTCTTCTATTCAGCATGATATTGGCTGTGGATTAGTTGTAGATCACCTCCTTTAGTTTAAGAAATGTCCCATCTATACCTATGTTCTTAAGTTCTCATCAGAAAAGGATGCTGAATTTTGTTGAATGCTTCTTTTGCATCTATTAAGAGGATCATGTGGTCTTTGTTTTTGCTTCTATTTATATGGTGAATTACATTTATGGATTTAAGCATGTTGAACCAACCTTGCATTGCTGGGGTAAAGCCTGCCAGATCATGATGTGTTTTTAATGTGTACTCTATTCTGTTTGCTAGGATTTTATGGAATATTTTTCCATCAATATTCATAAACGGGTCCTTTCCTGGTTTTAGTATTAGGGTGATGATTGCTTCATGGAATGTGTTGGGCAGGGTTCCTTCCTTCTCTATGTTTTGGAATAGGTTCTGCAGTATAGGTACAAAATCCTCTTTAAGGTTTGGTAGAATGCTGCAGTAAACTATCTGGTCCAGGACTTTCTTTTTAGAAGATTTTTTAGGTGATTTTTAAAAGTTTGTGGTTAAAATATCCATCTTCCTCTGCAGAGTAAATAATTAGGCATAAAGGAACAAATCTTTGGAAGTAGAAATGCATAAAGGGGGACAAAGAAGAAGAATCATTTAAATGACATAGAGATGGCATGGCCAGTGCTGTTTTGTGTCTACACAAGGTCTGTGCATGAATATAGCATGCGATCTTCACAGCCCTACCCCAGGTTAGGGCTAGGGTTAAGACACTAATTCTCTACTAAAGAGAAAAGGAATCAAAGCTGCAAAACATTAAACAAACGATTTTCTGACCTCAGAAGTAAAAATGTTTTAGCTGTATAACAAAACACCACTATAAGAGAAGATAGTAATAATTTTATTTACATCAAAATAAACAATATTAAGAACAAGACTATTTCTCCAAATATATCATAAAGATTTTAAAAATACTAACCCCCCACCCAATTTGGAAGATATGTGCAAACATAAATTAAAAAGATAGCACTCCTGATATTTAGAATGTATACTAACTGAGAAAAACAGATCTAAATGGAAAAATAGGCCAAACAATAAAATAATTTTCTCAGAAGCAATATCAAACAATAGAGATGATCTTAATATTAAGAAATAAAATTAAATCTAAATTAAGATACGATTTTATGCTCATAAGATTGGCAAAATTAGAAGTTTGACAATATAAAGAATTACAGAAGATGAAATTCAATGAATATAATTATACACTGCGAGTGAAAATACAACCTAGCAATCCAGCTCTTCAGAGAGATCCTAGAAAATTCTCATATATATATAACCAAGGGACTTACTGTTTTCATCAGTATTGCTTAGAGTACAAAAATCTGAAAACCACTCAAACCTCCAGCAAGTGCAGAATACATAAACTGTGCTATACTCATTCCTAGGAGATGATTCTTCATTCTTCATATGTCCTCTGTGTTTCTGTATACTTTGCAAGGGAGGCACTGACTACCCTTTCTTCAGTACTATATTTTTATGGAGTTTTGTATAGCAGATTTGAAATATATAGTGTCTGTCTCTAGGACAAAGGACAAATTTGCTTATGAAAGAGAGATATAGTGCCTTCCCCCAGAGCAAAAGTCATGTCTCCTTACCATCTAGTAAAATGATGTCTTACTGTCTTACCTTAGGGCAGGCATGCTAACCTTCCATTATAAAAGCTTTGTGCTGCATAATCTGAGGGTTTCTTTCCTGTAGAGCAATATCATGGAAGCAGGAGTACTTGGTACTCTTCTTGTCACCTTCAAAAGTTGGGGGCTCAGAATATAGAGAAAATATACTGATGCACGTATGTCTTGTTATGCCATGAGTGATGAAGTTTTTAGTCTTTGACCTAGGAGTTTTGTGTTTTCTAATAGCAGTCATGCACATGTGACAGGCCAATTAGTTTACGAATGAGATAAAATCTCAGACCTTTCCTGATAATAATACAAAATTAAATAATAGGATTTAATATACTCCAGGTATCTGAATCAACATTGGTGAATCATAAAGCACTTTGTTGAGCTAAAAACCTCAGGTTATGTAAAATATAATATGGTTCCTTTTATAGAAATTGAAATAGGAAATGAATCATTCACTTTCACATCTGTATAGGCTAAACATACAAAGAAAAGCAAGGACTTAATTCAATATAGTAGGTATGTACACTTGGGAAAGCAGGGCAGAGGATGTAGTATAGGGTGCAGAGTACATTCACTCCATGGTAACTCCGTGCTTCACAAGTGTTGGTGAAATTGCATCTCTTTTGTTGGATGATAGGTGTATGGGTATTCATTTTATATTCTCTTTTAAACCCTACACATTATTTTTACATTCTTAGGCAAGTTTTATGTATTTTGGCATTTAAATATGTAGAAAGAACAGAAGAAAGAATATAAGGGTAAAGAAGAAAAGCAACGGGAATTAAAAAGAGCAGCAAAGTCCCCCTGATAATTAGATAGCTTAAGGAATTTAAAGGAAAATTCCTGCGGCTCCCTGGAGGAAGTGATATTCTAGACAAAGGGAGGGTAGCTGAAATTGTCCTGTGTTGGAACATGTTTGATATTCAGAGAACAATTAGGCCAATATGGCTGGAGTAGCATGAGCAAAAGAGAAGGATACAGAAGATAAGCTCAGAGGCACAATGCAGAAAGATGTTCCTGGATTTAGGAGCTAGAGGAGTGCCAGGCCAATACTACAGCTAAAAATAATCTCCCTAAGCCTCTGGTTCAGTGAGCAGGGTGCCGGCCCCATGTACCAAGGGTGGCAGGTTCGGACCCGGCCCCAGCCAAACGGCAACAAAAAAATAGCTGGGCGTTGTGGCGGTTGCCTTGTAATTCCAGCTGCTCGGGAGGCTGAGGCAAAGGAATTGCCTAAGCTCAGGAGTTGGAGGTTACTGTGAGCTGTGATGCCACAGCACTCTACCAAGGGCGACAAAGTGAGACTCTGTCTCAAAGAAATAAAGAAATAAATGAAAAATAATCTCCCTGGCTGTTGTATGGAGAAGATACTGTCAGTGGTCGAGAATAGAAGGGGAATCACTTAAGAAATTACCGCAGAGTATCAGGTAAGAGAAATGGTACTTTGAACTAAAGTAATTGAGGAAGTAGGTGGTACAATATGGTCAGAGGATATATTCTTAAGGTAGAACAAAAGGAATTTTCTGATGGTTTTGATGTGGGAAGTTAATGAAAGAGAGGAATCAAAGAAACCAATTCAGAGGAAATACACTGTCCAATAATTTTGAAAGTTAGTACATTTAGCAAAACTGTTTCTGGCTTTTTGCCTAACGATCACATCAATGGCTTTCCTTTACCATTACTTGTGAAACAATAAGACATTTTTAATAAAACCTCAGTCTATAGGTTTGTTTTTTTTTAGGTTTTTGTTGTTACTGTTGTTCTTATTGCCTGTTTGTTTTATTTTTGTCATTGTTCTTCCTTTGAAGCAAATTCTTATGAATACTATTTGATTATCATTATATACAGTTAGTTACACGATAAGCTAGAACAACTTACAAAATGTAGCCAAATTTTATTAAATGTAAAAGTAATCAAATTACTTCTGGAAAGTATATGAGTTCAATTAAAAAATTATTTGCCTTTCTGATAGGTTTTAAAATATAAATAGGTTTAATTCAGTATTAGAAGAAGTTGGTATGAATTCAGCGGGCCAGCCAACCTCCTTACCTTAGACAAGCAGGTTACCTAGAATTGAGTAAACTAATTAGGTGAAAGAGTTTCCCCACTTTGCTCACCCACCTACTTTTCCTATGACTTCCCTGTTCTTCCCTGTTTCTTTGTTTTCATGTCTCTGCCTCCAGGCAGTAGTGATTATCAGATGTCAGAGAAGTACAGAGCCAGGATTTTGCCCAAATGTGGCAGAATGAAAATACAGGCTTGGACTCTTAGACCACAGAGATCAGAAATATATTTAAGGTGGGGACCAAAACTAGATATGTAGGCTAACGAATATTCAAGTGATGGTAGGTCAGATAACATAGGTCAGGATACCTAAGTGAGACAGAAAACAAGAATACAACCAGACGTAGGGACCAAGCAGAGGTCCTGCTTAAATTGCTTCCCCTGACATTTATTACGCAATGCAGAATCAGCATTCAAACCAAAATCCTTAGAATTTAATTTTTGATTGCCAATGATATTGCAAATTTCTATAAAAGTTTGAAGACACAATGATGATAACATTGTTAATGCACCTGCAGTTGACCAAGGGTTATTAGACAGCACAGACAAATTTGAAATTCTACTGCAGCAGTAATGCACAAGAGGTTTCTGCAAGTTCTCTCTGAATTATACCCCAAACATTACCATCGTGTCTATCATAGAGATAGTATTCATGGTGTCACAGATATCCTCATAGTGCTTTTACTCCAAGGAAGAAATTGTGCACTTATCATATTAGTGAAAAAGGATGCTTATGTCAAAAGCTAAGACTGATAGCAATTTTTTCATTTCAAAATATTAAGGAGGTATAAATGTGTATATGCTGTATGATGCTGCTGTCAGGCTTTTAGTCGATCACCAAGACAGGGTTCATTGTACTCCACTGTCTATGTTTTTTGCTTTGCTTTGACATCTAGGGAACTTCAGACCAATTTCACTTAACAGTAAGTGAGAGATACTGATGACATTATGCCATGTATTAATTTAATTGTATTTATCTTGCCTTTCTATAGTGTATATAGTATTCTCCAATTATTTATTTTTTGACTCCTAATTATATAAACTTTGAGATTTAAATTCTTCAAATTCTTGACTGGACTAAGTTAAAAATAAATTCAGAAATCATTGTTTTTTTTTTAATTTCAAAATATCAGCGGTATTACAGGGGTGAAAATGTTTTGGGTTGTATGGATTGCTATAGTAAAGCTCTACACAGGGTTGTAAGTGTGCTTATCACCCAGACAGTGTTCACTGTGCCTGTTAGGTAGGTTATTACCCACTCCCTCATGCCCCCTCCTCCCTGCTGAATTTTATTAGGTTTTTACATATGAAATGTATGATTTCTATAATGCTATGAACGACAGTTGATGTATCTGACATTTCACTTTGACACTTGTTGTTTTATTTTTATTGTGAAGGTACATCCTTATTTTTTCAAACACACATTTTGGTGCAGGACTATCTTTCAAAGTTTTTTTTAAGAGCAATTTTTGTGAAATCACAGATAATGCACCAGAGGTTTCTGCAAAAATCCGTGTGATTTTTAAATATGAGGCCCATCGTGGAGTCAATGCAGTGTAGGCAATGCTGATGTCAACAAAGTGTGTGGCAAGGATGTGGCTAATGAATGAACAGTACATCTATGGTGTTAGAAGTTCTGGTTATATTAATCTTGAAAATGAGCCATGTGGGTAACCTGAGGTCAAGGTGGATAATAATGAGCTGAAAGTGACAGTGGAAGCGAATCCATCTCAATTATGCAAGAATTAGCAGCAAGGTTTGATGCCACTCTTCCAATAATGTTGGGCTATTTGAAACAAATCAGCAAAGTAAAGAAGCTGGATAGATGGGTTCCACGTGAATTAAACGAGCCTCAGAAGAGAAATTGCCTCAAAGCTTTCCTACTTCACAGTCATAACATAAAGGCAAACGGTTTCTACACTGTATTGGCACATGTGATGAAAAACGGATTCCTTTTGACAATCGCACGGGTTCACCACAATGAGTGGATAAAGATGAAGTGCCAAAACAAGTCCAAACCTGAATGTTCACCAAAAAAAGCTCCTGGTGTCTGTTTGATGGTCCAGCGCTAGTGTTATCTGTGACAGCTTCATGAAACCTGGTCAAGGTCAATTGATTACAGTAGATGTCTACTACGATCAGTTAGATGGAAAACACCATGAAAAAGCATTTGATAAAATTCAGCATCCTTTTCTATTCAGAACACTGAAGAGTATAGGTATATGTGACACATTCCTTAAACTGATTGAGGCTACCTACGATAAACCTACAGCTAATATTTTACTGAATGGAGTAAAACTAAAAGCTTTTCCTCTTAGAACTGGACCCAGACAAGGTTGTCCTCTATCACCATTGCTATTCAACATAGTGCTGGAAGTTCTAGCCAATACAATTAGACAAGACAAGAAAATAAAGGGCATCCAGATGGTTGCAGAGGAGGTCAAATTCTCCCTTTTATCTGATGATATGATCTTATACTTAGAGAACCCCAAAGACTCAACTACAAGACTCTTGGAAGTCATCAAAAAAATACAGTAATGTCTCAGGTTGTTTTTGATCATTAAAAAACAGAAACAATAAAATCTACTCAAATGTGATATTTCTTTCTTTCTTTCTTTCTTTTTTTTTTTTTTTTTGCAAGTTTGGCCAGGGCTGGACCCAGCACCTCCAGCATAAGGGTCCGACGCTTTACTCCTTTGAGCCACAGGCACTGCTTAAATGTGATATTTCTTTGAGAGATAACAAACTCAACTAAGTTCAAGCTTAAAACTCTCAGAAAGTTTTCTCTGCCAAAACCGAAATTGGAGGAGTGTTCTGCATTCCTCAGTTTGTTATGGTGAAAGTGCTGGCACTGGAAGTTCAAGCATAAGCAGAAGCTTTGTGCAGATAGAGCTGGTTAAGAAAAATACTAAATAATTAGATGCAAACAGTCCCATCATCCCTTTTTCCTAAAAACAAAACTAACAAAAACAAAACAGCTCTCATGCCACACCACAACATCCCCTCAATAATCATTGCACTGAATTCTAGAGAGGGGCACTTATGCAAAAGGGAAGTCCGGAACTCTTACAGGAGAAGATAGAATCTATCAGCACAACATTCACTTTAACACACACACACACAAATTTTCATTGTATTGTTTTTGTTTCTTTGTTTGATTTACTCTGTTGTGGATGAGTCTCAAATTTCTATATCTTGTCCTCATCATTCCACTGAATTTCCCAACGTGCCCTGAACATTCTCATCTGGTTGTCATCCTTTTTCCCTAATTCCTAATGCCTGTAAACAAGCTCATGATCCCTGCCCTCCACCTCTGATCAGCACCTCCCTCAGACTTGCCTGTTTTTATTGAGCATTGTTGTCTTGCTTGTTCTGGTTCAAAAGCTCTTCCTCTCTCCCTTATTCAATCTTACTTCTGTGTTCAGATGATATATTTTTGTTCCTGTGATGATGTCTCTTTCTCTAACCTTTCTTATTCGTTCCAATGATCACTATCCAAATAATAATGATTATGACCCTAGTTCTTTAACAACAACAAAAAAAGAAAAAAGTTCTTAAAACTTCCCTCACTGTCTTAACACATTCCCTGCCCATTCTTCTTGAATAGGAGCTTGGTTGATTTTAAAAAACAAATATCACCATCTTAAAATAAAAAAAGTGAGTATTATTTGTCCTCCCTCCTGACAATGATGTGAATACTAACTAAAATACAGACTCATAGGCCTGACATTAAAAATCCTTATAATCTATTACCATGTTAGCTGTTTTATATGAATACCCACTACATACCTACATACATACACAGTCAGAAACCCTGAAATACTATCCAAATATTGGATGTTCTATGAGTTATCCAGTCTTTTAGACCTACCAATAATAGCTTTCTATAACCGTTAATTATTTTCACATTTAAAAAATTTTTTTTTATTGTTGGGGATTCATTGAGGGTATAAGAAACCAGGTTACACTGATTGCATTTGTTAGGTTAAATCCCTCTTATAACTGTGTCTCGCCCCCAAAACGTGTCACACCCACACCCTCCTCCTTCCTTCTCTCTCTCTATTCTTCCCTTCCCAACCTCCCACCCTTTACTCGGTCATTAATTGTCCTCATATGAGAATTGAGTACATAGGATTCATGCTCCTCCGTTCTTGTGATGCTTTATTAGAAATAACGTGTTCCACTTCCATCCAGGTTAATACAAAGGATGTAAAGTCTCCATCTTTTATTAATGGCTGAGCAGTACACCATTGTATACTTGTACCATAGCTTGTTAATCTATTTCTGGGTTGGTGGGCATTTAGACTGTTTCCACATTTTGGCTAATGTAAATGGAGCTGCAATAAATAGTCTAGTGCAAGTGTCCTTATGATAAAAGGATTTTTTCCCTTCTGAGTAGATGGCCAGCAATGGGATTGGAAGCTCATATGGGAGGTCTAGCTTGAATTCTTTGATGGTTCTTCAAAATAGATAAAAGACCTAAATTTAAGGCATGAAACAATAAAATCCTCAAAGAAAGCACCTGGGGA
The DNA here is from genome assembly GCA_963574655.1 of Perodicticus potto. Classification (NCBI taxonomy): domain Eukaryota; kingdom Metazoa; phylum Chordata; class Mammalia; order Primates; family Lorisidae; genus Perodicticus; species Perodicticus potto. The sequence continues at coordinate 30,060 of CAUYRH010111738.1, forward strand.
AAGACTTTATGAAGAAGACTTCTGTGGTAATTGCAACAACAACAAAATAAATAAATAGGACTTAATTAAACTGAAAAGCTTCTGTACAGCTAAGAAGACAACAACCAAAGCAAATAGACAACCTACACAATGGGAAAGGATATTTGCATATTTTGAATCTGACAAAAGCTTGATAACTAGGATCTATAGAGAATTCAAATTAATCCACATGAAAAAAGCCAACAATCCCATATATCAATGGACAAGAGACATGAATAGAACCTTCTCTAAAGAAAACAATGAATGGCTAGCAAACACGAAAAAATGCTTATCATCCCTAATTATTAGAGAAATGCAAATTAAAACCACACTGAGATATCATTCTAACCCCAGTGAGAATGGCCCATATCACAAAACCTCAAAAGTGCAGATGCTGACGTGGCTGTAGAGAGAAAGGAACACTTTTACACTGCTGGGGGCACTGCCAACTAATACAACCTTTTTGGAAGGAATTATTTTTATATTTTAAAGCTAAATCCAAAACAATAACATATAAAAATGATAGGGCTTATCACTGGCAACTTTGGTCATTATCATAGTGACTTCCCTAGAGAACATATTCTTCCATTAGTTACCTACTGACTCTACATTGTCCTAAGACTCAAATATTATACTTACCTTTAAATAAGGGGTATTTGAATCCCCATATCTGTAAGAATTATTTGTCTGGTTTCAGGACCACAATCCCACGCCATCAATCTTTCTAAGACTGGTATTTCTATCTTTGATCTTATTTTCCCAAGGGCAGTAAACAGAAAGGGTATTAGAACAGGTTATTTCTAAATATAGCTTTCATTTTTAGAAATTATAGACAGCAAGTATTTAATTTAAACATTTCCTACTTGTGTATGTATATACAGAAATGAACCAAATTCATATTTTGAAAAGATTACTGATAAATGGCAACTATTTACAAGATAAATTGAAGAATTGGGGTTGTCAAAATTCTGACAGCAAACTAATCAGCAATATAACCTAATGTTTAGAGATTACACAAGCATTTACAATAAATAAATAATTATCAAAGTAGTTTTTGTGCTTTTTTTTTTTTTGAGAAAGACATTTTGCGTCTAAGCTGTGTATTTTTTAATATTAGGGAACGATATCATATTTAACTTCTGTCCAGACTGACCTAGCAATTCCCCAACAGAAAAAGGTTGAGAACATACATATTCAAAGATTACCTAACCGTAGCTAACTATAAAATTTTAAATATTTCACACAAGTGAAATTCACTTAAGTAATCCTGAAAAATACAACAAAGATTGAAAAATTTGCACTCAAAATTGATAGATCACTTAAGCAATTTTCTACAGCATTTCTAGGGAGAAAATCAGTGTAGAAACATATACACTGATGTGAATGCAACTTATACTGTAGGAAACATGATAAAAAGCTAAACTATACTGTTGACACAATAACTCGGTTTGCCTATATTCCTTTGTAGTATGTTTTAGGGGCTATACTTACCTTAGTAATCATCTTATGAAGTTGAAGTGGCAGGATTCCACATGACAAACAACATAAAATTACAATTTCTAGTTGTCTTTATTATGGGCAGTAAAACGAATGGACTGCAAGTTTATGACATATTTTTTCAGAGATAAAATGAGGCAGTCAGATAGTCTGTGAATTACCCTGTTAGCATTAGAATTACGTAAATCTTGAGTTGTTTTTACATCAAAATATTTAATAATATATTAATAACAACACACTTACAAGTAACACACAATTTGATGTATAATTTGTCAGTCTTAGAATGAAGTCCCCAGATTCTGAGTGTTTATCAACATAATTATGGATGGCTAACAAAAATGTTCTTGTATTTATATAAAATGTCAAATATCTCTGTTTATTTTGATATGAAAAAAGCCCTATGGAAAAGTTTGAATTTTACCAAACCACACTGGAATATAGAAGACCTCTCTGCTGTATCTCCCCTAAACCATTTTTCAGTTTTCCTCAATAAACCCAGCTTGATGAAGCTTACAAATCAATGACCCAGGAACTTCACAACCTTGCTGCAGGGTGGGCTCATTTCTGGGGTAAATGTGATTTGAGGATTTGGGGGTCATCCCTTCCCATACAGGATATCATCCTTCTCTCCCTATTGTCATTAGATGAGGTTCATAAATTCTTCTCCATAGGTCGTGACATCACATATATAACTTTTTTCACCAATTATGGAGCTAGTGGATCCTTTACACTACATCACATTTAAAGCTAAAAAATAAAAGAAAACGCTGCTAGGATTCTGTCCAAAATCCTTTCCCTCCTCCCTGTATCTTCCCTGGGACGGCAGCTGGCTTGTTCTATCCTATAAACCCTTGAAAAAAATTTGGCAGGTGATTGCAATGATGCACCAGTTGGAGACGTGATAGTAGACACTTTAAAGAGACAGAAAAGATTTAAGAGTTACCAGAAGCTGATGCCACCAAATAAGACAGAGGGAAAAAAAGCACAGAAATTGGGAGGACAATAATAAAACATTAACATTATGAACTCAGAAATAAAAGTGTTATTTCAAAAGTTATCAAAAATGTTTACAAGAAGCCTTAAGTTTTTATTTTTTTTTTAAAGGCCCTTGAGAGACCATACTTAATTTTCAATAAATTTCAGAAAAGTGGTATGATGGAAGGAGGAGTATAAGGTTAAAATTTACTTGGTATCAAGTGAATGAGGAGTTTTACAGACACTGACGTTAATAATGAACTTAGCAAGCGCAGCAAAGTGAGCGACATGGGCAGCAGGTGAATAGGGGACGGCTGTGTTTTGTTTTCTTGCACGGTTCTTGTTTAGGTGCAGGGGAAAGCAAGTCGGTGGAAAATGTCAGTCTGGCCATACACGTGTGATAGAATATAATTGATGGTGAGGATCTGGTGGTAAGTGCCTTCAGGGGGACGTTACTTATCTTTGCATTCCTACTTCCTAGCATAATTCTTGGCTCAGAGCAGAAGTGGATTAAATACTTTCTGAATTAGTGAGAAAAATGGAAGCAGATAGACCAAGAAGGAGGAAACCCTTTCTAAGACCACAGAAAATGATAAAAAGCATGGGTAAACTTAAAAACACTCCCTGTAGGTAAAAAGTTATATAGAATAAATAGAAATTTCAAGGCACAAAAATAGGCAGCAAAGTAGGAGGCAGGCTGTTTTGTGATAGTAATAGGGATAAGAGTGGGAAACTGATTAGAGCAGAAAAGTTTTGTACACATGCAGTAAAGAACTAAAATAGCGCTAGAAAAACCGGTTCTAAGATGCTCTGTTTGTTCCAAATGAAATACCAGCACTTCAGCCAGTAAACCTCAGAGTAAACTACTTAATGTTTTTGATAGATCTTTATCGTTATATCATGGTTTTCAAAATCATTTGGGGTTTAGTCATTAGTATTTCATACTAGTTTTGTTCTTATGGTCAAGTATTTCTGTCATTTATGACTCATTACAGCTGCTAAATAGCTGCAGGAATTTGGAGAGATAATACCCAATTGCTGCTGTTCCTGTACTTTTGTGTTCCTAGAAAGCCAAGACAATGACTAAATAATATTCTATTTACAAATAATCTTATTCACTTAGTCCTTTCAGCTTACATCGAGATTTAAACCATATGGAACGATATAATATATTCATATCTAATTCTGGATCGATTTTAGTTGAATAGTAATATGACTAAGTTTCCCATCGCCAGCACTAAGATTGAACCCAACAGTGTCAGATCAAAGCTATTTGCCTGTCCAGAAGATCAGTTAAAGTAGGAAGTCTCTCATCATAATCCTAACAGCAGCTGTCATTAAATTCCTTCTGCCGAGTGAAATGCTGGAGCAGCTGGAAATGGAGAAAAGCAGTTAGGAAAACAACTGGGTTTTGGTCAGAAATGTTTTCTTACTTTTGTCTGCTGCCTTCTGACAAGGCATACCACTGTGCCCACACAGTTTCTAGATCATAAGTTGTCAACACTTTCCTCTCAAGTTTATTCTTTGCTGTTGAATGAATATGCAATGGGGCAGGAGAGAGTTCTGATCTGAATTTGAGGACAATAACATTCATCTGTGGATAGAAGTGCTCTTAGCTCTTGTCTGTAAGCGTCAAACGACCAAATTATAGCAGGCAATAGTTTGAGATAGCATGGAGTTGACAGCGAATGGACTGTGGACAAAAGTGCAAGTGTTTTATTCCAGTCTCAACTGCTATAAAAGTGTGTAATCTGAAGGAAAGCATTTCATCTGATGTCTTAAAATTCGTCATCTTTCAAATTCAGGCAGCACTAGTTACATCATTAGATTGTTGGCAGAAGGATGGAACACAAATAACCTACTGTCTGGTATACCATAAGAGCTTAATAGACGAGTGTTTCCAGAATTGCCTCTTTTCTTTCAGAATATTTAAAGGAAAAATCAGATTAGGCTTGATAAATTTTAGAAAAAATGTAATCTTTATTTTGAAATCACCACCATTAAACTCACTATTTTTAACCAAGTTAAGTTTATTTCCAAAAAATCAATTAGGTATTTTAAAAATCACTCTGATACTGCCCTGTATTTCTAGTTATGAGGTGTATAGTTATTCTGGATTCCTCATTAAATCTTTCAAAATTCTCCTTTGTCTGCTTCTAGTGTTGTTTTAAGGGTTTATAGTTACACTTAGCATGAAGGAGCGTGGATGAACAAATATACTTCATTTTTTCTCAACTGAAAGCCAAACACTTTTATAACTTAATAAACACTTTGCAAAATAAACATACAATATAAAAAATTAATTTTCTTTTTTTAATTTATTTTGTCTTTTAGATTTCTTTTTTTTTAATTTTTATTAAATCATAATTGTGTACATTGGTGCAATCATGGGGCACAATGTGCAGACTTCATATACAATCTGAAATATTTTCATTGAACTATTTAACATAGCCTTCATCGCCTTTTAATCACTATATGAAGACATTTATATTCTACATTT
>CAUYRH010111741.1:0-18339 GCA_963574655.1 Perodicticus potto
TCACAGCAACCTCCAATTCCTGGGCTCAAGCGAGTCTCCTGCCTCTGCCTCCCAAGTAGCTGGGACTATAGGCGCCCGCCACAACGCCTGGCCATTTTTTGGTTGCAGCCGTCATTGTTGTTTGGCGGGCCGGGCTGGATTAGAACTCGCCAGCTCAGGTGTACATGGCTGGCGCCTTAGCTGCTTGAGCCACAGGCGCTGAGCCTATAGTTGTCATTTAATACCGTGTAATCTTGAGATTACACTGAAGTCTATATGTAAGTAAAGGTCATAATTTATCTTTTCTAGAAATGAAGAAAACCTATTTTTTCATTGTAGGTGTTTGAAAAACTCCAACTTTTCTATCCAGAGTGCCAGCCTGAGCAGATTCTGATGCCTATGAACTCTCAGCTCAAACTCCATACCAACAGGTAAATAGAAGGGAGAAGGAAAATCCAGATTCTAATTTTAACTATCTTCAGTAAAACTTTGCACATGGAAAGAACTACCTTTACTTTGTAGATGATTTTTCTAACTTCTGAATAATTTTTTTTAGCTGAGGTGAAATTCACATAACATAAAACTCTTTTTTTGAGGCTCAGTACCTGTAGCTCAAGCGGCTAGGGCACCAGCCACCATACAACTGAGCTGGCGGGTTCAAATCCAGCCCGGGCCTGCCAAACAGCACTGACAACTACAACCAAAACAAAGTAGGTGGGCACTGTGATGGGTGCCTGTAGTTCCAACTACTTGGGAGGCTAAGGCAAGAGAATCGCCTAAGCCTAGGAGTTGGAGGTGGCTGTGAGCTGTGTGACGCCATGGCACTCCACCGAGGGCGATGAGGTGAGACTCTGTCTCTACAAAAACAACAACAACCAAAAAAACTATTGGGCGGCGCCTGTGGCTCAGTGAGTAGGGCGCCGGCCCCATATACTGAGGGTGGCAGGTTCAGACTCAGCCCCAGCCAAACTGCATCAAAAAATAGGCAGGCGTTGTGGCAGGTGCCTGTGGTCCCAGCTATTCAGGAGGCTGAGGCAAGAGAATCGCCTCAGGAGTTGTAGGTTGCTGTGAGCTGTGATGCCACAGCACTCTACCGAGGGGGACAAAGTGAGACTCTGTCGCTAAAAAAAAAACTATTTTTTTGAGACAGAATTTTATTTTGTCGCCATGGTGTCATAGCTCACAGCAACCTCAAACTCTATTTTATTTTTGTTCTTTTTCTTCAGTTTTTTTTTTTTTTTTATAGAGATGGGATCTTGCTTTGTTGTACAGGCTATCTTTTTTTTTTTTTTTTCAGTTTTGCCCAGGGCTGGGCTTGAACCCGCCACCCCTGGTATATGGGGCCAGCGCCCCACTCCTTGAGCCACAGGTGCTGCTCAAGGCTGTCTTGAACTCCTGGCCTCCTGCAATACTTGTGCCTTAGCCTCCCAAAGCACTGGAATTACAGACATAAACCACCATGCCTGGCCTAACTTTATTTTTTTTACTGAAAAATAATAAGTATACATATTCATGGGCATATAGTGATGTTTCAATATATATAATGTATAGTGATCAGATCAGTGTAATTAGCATATCTATCATCTCAAACATCTATCATTTCTTTGAATGTTCAATATCCTTCTTTATAGCTTTCTGAAACTATACAGTATACTGTTATCAACTATAGTCATCCTACAATGGTAGAAAAACACTAGAACTTACTTCTCTTACCTAGCTGTAATTTGGGTTCAAATGATCCCTCCTGCATCAGTCTCCAAAGTAGCTGGGACTAAAAGCACCCACCACCCTCCCCAGCTAATATTTTCTATTTTTAGTAGAGACAGGGTCTCACTCTTTATCAGGCTGGTCTCAAACTCCTACGCTCAAGAAATCCTCACAGGCCTCCCAGAGTGCTGGGATTATATACATGTGGCCACTGTGCCCGGTCTGTATAAGCTTTTTAGTTTGGTATAATCCCGTTTGGTTTTTTTGCTTTCGTTGGTTGTGCTTTAAGGTCATATTCATAAAATCTCTTCCCAAAGCATTTCCCCTATTAAAACTAATTTCTTTTTTTTTTTTTTTTGCTGGACATGGTAGCTCTAGCTCATGCCTGTAATCCCAACACTCTGGAAGGCTGAGGAGGGTGGATTGCCCAAGCTCACAAATTCAAGATCAGCCTGAGCCAGAGTGAGCTGGTTAAAAATAGCCAGGCATTGTGGTGGACACCTGTAGTCCCAGCTACTTTGGAGGCTGAGACAAGAGAATCATTTGAGGCTCGGCACCTGTGGCTCAAGTGGCTAAGGCGCCAGCCACATACACCTGAGCTGGCAGGTTCTAATCCAGTCCAGGCCCGCCAAACAACAATGACAGCTGCAACCAAAAAATAGCCAGGCGTTGTGGCAGGTGCCTGTAGTCCCTGCTACTTGCGAGGCGGAGGCAGGAGACTCGCTAGAGCCCAGGAGTTGGAGATTGCTGTGAGCTGTGATACCATAGCACTCCACCCAAGACGACAACTTGAGGCTCTGTCTCAAAAAAAAAAAAAAAAAAAAAAAAAGGGCTGGCTCGGTGCCTATGGCTCAATGGGCTAAGGCGCCAGCCACATACACCCGAGCTGGCGGGTTCGAATCCAGCCTGGGCCCGCCAAACGATAGCTACAACCAAAAAACGGCCAGGTGTTGTGGTGGGCGCCTGTGGTCTCAGCTACTTGGGAGGCAGAGGCAGGAGACTCGCTTGAGCCCAGGAATTGGAGGTTGCTGTGAGCTGTGATGCTACAGCACTCTATCCAGGGTGACAGCTTGAGGCTCTGTCTCAAAAAAAAAAAAAAAAGAAAAGGGCGGCACCTGTGGCTCAAAAGAGTAGGGCCCTGTCCCCGTATGCCGGAGGTAACAGGTTCAAACCCAGCCCCCCCCAAAGAAAAAAAAAAGAGAGAGAATCACTTGAGCCCAAAGAATTTAAGGTTGCTGTGAACTATGACACCATTGTACTCTGCTGGCGGTGACAAAGTGGGTGACAAAAATAAATAAATAAATAAATACCCAAAATGCTGATGTGGCCATTCCTGCTTTACTCTATGCCAGAGGCATACATTATTCTAAATGTATGAATCTCACTTTATCGCCTTCAGTAGAGTGCCGTGGCATCACACAGCTCACAGCAACCTCCAACTCCTGAGCTAAGGTGATTCTCTTGCCTCAGCCTCCCAAGTATCTGGGACTACAGGTGCCTACCACAACGCCCGGTTATTTATTTTTTTTTTTTTGTAGTTGTTTAGCAGGCCCAGAGCCAGGTTTGAACCTACCAGCCTTGGTGTATGTGGCTGGTGCCCTAACCACTGAGCTATGGGCACCAAGCCAAATTTTTTTTTTTTTTTTTTTTTTGTAGAGACAGAGTCTCACTTTATTGCCCTCGATAGAGTGCCATGTCGTCACACAGCTCACAGCAACCTCCAACTCCAGGGCTTAGGCGATTCTCTTGCCTCAGCCTCCCACAATTTTTTGCAACCATCACCTCTGCCAAGCTCAAAACCCTTTTCAGTACCATCAAAAGAGACCCTATATTGGCTCGGCGCCTGTGGCTCAACAGGCTAAGGCGTCAGCCACGTACACCTGAGCTGGCGGGTTCGAATCCAGCCCAGGCCAGCCAAACAACAATGACGGCTGCACCCCCAAAATGGCCGGGTGTTGTGGCAGGCGCCTGTAGTCCCAGCTACTTGGGAGGCGGAAGCAGGAGACTCGCTTGAGCCCAGGAATTGGAGGTTGCTGTGAGCTGTGATGCCATAGCACTCTATCCAGGGTGACAGCTTGAGGCTCTGTCTCAAAAAAATAAAGAGAGAGAGACCCTATACAGGTCGGCAGGGTGGCTCAGCCCTGTAACCTTAGCACTCTGGGAGGCCGAGGTGGGTGGATTGCCTGAGTTCACAGGCACAGGTTAGAGACCAGTGTGAGCAAGAGCAAGATCCTATCTCTAAAAGCAGCTGGGTGTTGAGGCAGGCACCTGTAGTCCCAGCTACTCGGGAGGCTGAGGCAAGAGAATTGCTTGAGTCCAAGAGTTTGAGGTTGCTGTCAGATATGACACCATGGCACTCTATCAAGAGCAACTAAGTGTGACTTTGTCTCAAAAATAAATAAATAAATAAATAATAGATAAGAATAATCCAAAGGCAGGTTTTTTTCTTTTTTTTTTTTTTGAGACAGAGTCTCACTTTGTTGCCCTCAGTAGAGTGCTGTATTGTCACAGCTCACAGCAACCTCCAGCTCTTGGGCTTAAGCGATTCTCTTGCCTCAACCTCCCGAGTAGCTGGGACTACAGGCACCTGCCACAATGCCTGGCTATTTTTTATTGCAGACCAGCGTGAGCAAGAGCAGGCCAGGGCCGGGTTCAAACCTGCCTACCTTGGTATATGGGGCTGGCGCCCTTCACTGAGCCACAGGCACTGCCCAGGTAGACTTTTACATCATGGAGAATGGCAAGCAGTTTCCTCAAGTACAACCTCTAACAATTTTTACTCCTTTCTCTCTGGTCAGACAGGGCTCCCAAGAGATGCTAATTGCTCCATTTATTCCCTAGGGATGGAGCTGCCTTTGTGAGTTCTCGTGTTCTCAAGTGTTTCCCTAATTCATCGGTCATTGAGGAGGATGGTGAAGGGCTCCTAAAAGCTGGTTCCATTGCGGGTACTGCTGTGTTGGAAGTCACTTCTATTGAACCTTTTGGAGTCAACCAAACAACAATAACTGGGATTCAAGTGAGTTCTGGAACTTACTGAAAAATAAGTTCCAAATACCTTGGAAGCAGATTTCCTTTTTTAAGAAGTAGGAACTATTCTGTAAGTCAGAAATGAACCTGTACGATAAGAGGCCATCCTGATCCTCCTTAGGACACAGGGAAAAAAAAGGATATGAGGCCAATTGTGATTGATTATAGGCCATCAAATTTAAATGCCCTTTGTTATAAAGGGGATTAGCTTCATATTGATATGACTGTTTTCTGAATATCTTTGGCAAAAGCACTGATGTGAAAGGAGTGTGGAAATATCAAAATTGTGCTTTTGGCCAGCTGCAGTGATACATGACAGTAGTCTCAACTACTCTGAACTACTCTGGTGGCTGAAGCCAGAGGATCATTTGAACCCAAAAATTCAGGTCCCACCTGGGCAAAACCTCATCCCTAAAAATTTTTTTTTTTTTTTTTTGAGACAGAATCTCACTCTGTCACCCTGAGTAGAGTGCTGGAGCATCACAGCTCACAGCAACCTCCAACTCCTGGACTCAAGCAGTCATTTTCTTCAGCCTCCCTCGCAGCTGGAACTATAGGCACCCGCACAACGCCCAGCTAGTTTTTCTATTTTTAGTAGAGATAATGTCCTGCTCTTGCTCAAGCTGATCTCAAACTCCTGAGCTTAAGCTGTCCACTCAGCTGAGCCTCCCAGAGTGCTAGGATTACAGATGTGAGCCACCACATCCAACCACAAGGTAGACATTTATTATCCCCATTTAACAAATAAGAAATCTGAGACCAGGCGGCGCCTTGGCTCAAAGGAGTAGGGTGCCGGCCCCATATCCCAGAATTGGTGGGTTCAAACCTGGCCACAGCCAAAAACTGCAAAAAAAAAAAAAAAAATCTGAGACCCAGAATGGTTATGTGAGGCTATGAAATGGTGAAACTGTGATTCAAAGCTGGACTTATCTTAGTATCAGAGCTATCTTTCAGTGTGAAAATGCAATTTGTAGCATTCCTGATAAATAATCAGTAATTTAATGATAAATAAATTACTGATTTGAGTAGCCAGCACAAAATAGATAAATTACAGTCCTTTCCTCAAAAAGCTCTAGCTTTGGCTCAGCACCTGTGGCTCAACGGGCTAAGGTGCCGGCCGTGTATCCCTGAGCAGGCGGGTTCGAATCCAGCCCGGGCCCGCCAAACAATGACGGCTGCAACCAAAAAATGGCCGGGCGTTGTGGCGGGCGCCTGTGGTCCCATCTACTTGGGAGGCGGAGGCAAGAGACTCCCTTGAGCCCAGGAATTGGAGGTTGCTGTGAGCAGTGATGCCATGGCACTATACCCAGGGTGACAGCTTGAGGCTCTGCCTCAAAAAAAAAACCCAAAAAACTCCAGCTTCTAGGGCTGGGCATGGTGGCTCATGCATGTAATCCTAGCACTCTGGCAGGCTGTGGCAGGTAGATTGCCTGAGCTCATAGGTTCGAGACCAGCCTGAGACAGAGCAACACCTAGTCTCTAAAAAATACCCGGGGCAGCACCTGTGGCTCAATGAGTAGGGCACCAGCCCCATATACTGAGGGTGGCAGGATTGAACCCAGCCCCGGCCAAACAGCAACACAACAAAAAAATAACAATAAAGCTCAGGGCCTGTAGCTCAAGCGGCAAAGGCGCCAGCCACATACACTGGAGCTGATGGGTTCAAATCCAGCCTGGGCCCGCCAAACAACAATGACAACTATAACCAAGAAATAGCCGGGCTTTGTGGCGGGGGCCTGTGGTCCCAGCTACTTGGGAGATTAAGGCAAGAGGATCACTTAAGCCCAAGAGTTTGAGGTTGCTGTGAGCTGTCATGCCACAGCACTCTACCCAGGGCAACAACTTGAGGCTCTATCTCAAAAAAATATATATATATCTGCGGGCAGCACCTGTGGCTCAAAGGAGTAGGTCGCTGGCCCCATATGCTGGAGGTGGCAGGTTCAAACCCAGCCCCGGCCAAAAACTGCAAAAAAAAAAAAAAAAACAAATATAGGGGCTCAGCGCCTGTGGCTCAAGAGGCTAAGGCACCAGCCACGTACACCTGAGCTGGTGGGTTCGAATCCAGCCCGGGCCCGCCAAACAACAATGGTGGCTGCAACCAAAAAATGGCCGGGCATTGTGGCGGGCGCCTGTAGTCCCAGGTACTTGGGAGGCGGAGGCAAGAGACTCGCTTGAGCCTAGGAATTGGAGGTTGCTGTGAGCTGTGATGCCACGACACTCTATCCAGGGTGACAGCTTGAGGCTCTGTCTCAAAAAAATAAAAATAAAAATAATAAGCTCTAGCTTCTCCATATTCCCACAGCTTTTCTTTTTTTTTTTTTTTTTGCAGTTTTCACCTGGGCCAGGTTTGAACCACCTTCAGTTATATGGAGCCAATGCCCTACTCCTTGAGCCACAGGCACTGCCCCCCCACAGATTTTATAGTTAAAAACCCATTTCCTGGCTCGGCGCCTGTGGCTCAATGGGCTAAGGCGCCAGCTACGTACACCTGAGTTGGCGGGTTCAAATCCAGCCCGGGCCCGCCAAACAACAATGATGGCTGCAACCAAAAAAATGGTCGGGAGTTGTGGCGGGCGCCTGTAGTTCCAGCTACTTGGGAGGCGGAGGCAAGAGACTCGCTTAAGCCCAGGAATTGGAGTTTGCTGTGAGCTGTGATGCCACAGCACTCTATCCAGGGTGACAGCTTAAGGCTCTGTCTCAAAAAAAAAGCCATTTCCTTGTGGCGGGCGCCTGTAGTCCCCACTACTTGGGAGCCTGAGGCAAGAGAATCTCTTCAGCCCAAGAGTTTGAGGTTGCTGTGAGTTGTGACACCATGACACTCTACTAAGGGAGACATAGTGAGACTCTGTCATATTCCTTTTTACTCTGACTTAAGTCACCTCAAATGAAAAGCTAACTGTTTCTTACAGAAGAGGAACACCACTCTTCATCATCGACTCTAATTTTCAGAATATGGTCGCAGTGCTTCTACAGTTCATCTCTCTCTGTACCAGTGGGTTTTGTCTCCCACAGGTAGCACCAGTGACATACCTGCGATTGAGCAGCCAGCCCAAGCTATACACAGCCCAAGGAAGGACCTTGTCAGCCTTTCCCTTGGGCATGTCTTTCACCTTCATTGTTCAGTTTTATAATAGCATCGGAGAGAAATTCCATACACATAATACCCAGCTTTATCTGGCTCTGAACAGGTATGGAAGTCAAGGAATTGTGTTAGCATTGTGGTAGAAATATTGCAGATTAGGCTATTTAAAAGCTCCAGTAAATTCCTCTAACATTCTGAACTTGTAATATAATCTTTATTTCTTTTATTAAGATTTTTAATAAGACCAGACTCAGGCTTGGCGCCCATAGCACAGTGGTTACACCATCAACCACATATACCCAGGCTCGCGGGTTCAAACCCGGTCCAGGCCAGCTAAACAACAACGACAACTGCAACAAAAAATAGCTGGGCGTTGTGGCGGGCGCCTGTAGTCCCAGCTACTGGAGAGGCTGAAGCAAGAGAATCGCCCAGGAGCTGGAGGTTGCTGTGAGCTGTGTGACGCCATAGCACTCTACTGAGGGCGATAAAGTGAGACTCTGTCTCTACAAAAATAAATAAAAACAAAAATAAAAAATAGCCGGGTGGGCTCAGCACCTGTAGCTCAAGCAGCTAAGGTACCAGCCACATACACCTGAGCTGGTGGGTTCAAATCCAGCATTCTACCGAGGGCAATAAAGTGAGACACTACAAAAATAATAATAATAATAATTGGAGCATTATAATCAAAAAGTTAGCCGGGCGCTGTGGCGGGCGCCTGTAGTCCCAGCTACCTGGGAGGCTGAGGCAAGAGAATCACCTAAGCCCAAGAGGTGGAGGTTGCTGTGAGCTGTGACTCCATGGCATTCCACCGAGGGCGATAGAGTGAGACTCTGTCTCCACAAAAAAAAAAAAAAAAAAAAAAAGTTTCACAGAGAATTAAAAACAAAAAACGCCATACCTGGCGCTATACATATGGCGATAGTAGATAGACCCATGGCCCATACTTACTCTCTGTTGGGGAATTCCTTCTGAACTTTTGAGCTATTGAATGTAATATGTTGTGATAGGCTCTGACTTGAAAACTGTTTCCTAACTATTGTCTCTATTTAGAGATTTCTGCCTTTCTTGTCTGCTTTCAGGGATGACTTGCTGCTTATCGGGCCAGGGAATAGGAACTATACTTACATGGCCCAGGCTGTGAACAGAGGGGTAACACTTGTGGGGCTATGGGATCGGAGGCATCCAGGCATGGCAGATTACATCCCTGTTGCTGTAGAGCATGCCATTGAGCCAGACACCAAGCTGACCTTCGTTGGAGATGTCATCTGCTTCAGCACTCACCTCGTCAGCCAGCATGGTCTGCATCTCTTCCCCTTTCAACTTCACTACTGGCAGTTGTGAGGACTAGAAAGCAACTAATTTCTTAGAGGCTTTTTTCCTAGATTATCTAAAATCTGAGGGCCTCTCTGAAGAAGAAAATACTTTTGAGTGTTTTATTATTTGTCATGTTAACTGGTAATTCCTCAGCTTAATGCTCATTTTGCTCAATAACTAGCCAGGTAGAGTACAGCCAATAATATTTGTCAAGTGCCTATGAGATACATAGTTCTATTTATAGTACGTAGACAGGCTGGGTACTGCGCTTTCTCCTCCATTCCCAGCTTTTGAAGGAGAGTAATTGCTAAATTCAGTTGAAGTGAAGAAGGTGGCATCTGTGGCTCAGTGAGTAGGGCTCCGGCCCCATAGACCGAGGGTGGCAGGTTCCCACCACCTGACCACAGCCAAACTGCACCAAAAACCTAGCCGGGTGTTGTGGCGGGCGCCTGTAGTCCCAGCTACTCGGGAGGCTGAGGCAAGAGAATCTCCTAAGCCCAAGAGTTGGAGGTTGCTGTGAGCTGTGATGCCACAACACTCTACTAAGGGCGATAAAGTGAGATTCTGTCTTAAAAAAAAAAAGAGGCTCGGCGCCTGTGGCTCAACGGGCTAAGGTGCCAGCCATGTACACCTGAGCTGGCGGGTTCGAATCCAGCCCAGGCCCGCCAAACAACAATGACGGCTGCAACCAAAAAATAAATGGCCAGGCATTGTGGCGGGCGCTTGTGGTCCCAGCTACTTGGGAGGCAGAGGCAGAAGATTTGCTTGAGCCCAGAATTGGAGGTTGCTGTGAGCTGTGATGCCACAGCACTCTATCCAGGGTGACAGCTTGAGGCTCTGTCTCAAAAAAAAAAAGAATAGTAAAGCATGAGAAATAAAAGGAAGGAAATGGCAATAAGGTTTTAGTTCTACAAACCAATTGTGTGTATATTATTTCCTGAGGCACATGTGAAGGCCTACCTCCTAATATTGTTATTGTAATAAGGTTTGGTCTTGTAGGGCCTACACTATATACTCTTTTTTCTTTCTTTCTTTTTTTACTAACCACTATACAAATGAAGAAACACTATACTCTGATCAGCAAAGCATTTCTGATCTAAGAAGTGTTATTGAGTTAAATAAAATCATAGAAAATTAAGCCTTGGTTAGTCTGTGTGGGCTTACAGGTAGCATATCCCAAAGTGGTGCACACTACCTGGGTACACACATCCAAATAAACCTGGCTTGGGGTGTTGTGTGGCTTTGGCTTTGCAGCCTCTCCTGGGAACTATGGAGACAAGTGTCTGGGTGGAGTGATATCATATTGGACCTGACTTTAACTACACATTTTAGACTTGATACAAAGGGAGCGCTAAGCTCGGCGCCTGTGGCTCAACGGGCTAAGGCGCCAGCCACGTACACCTGAGCTGACAGGTTCAAATCCAGCCCAGGCCACCTGAACAAAAATGACGGCTGCAACCAAAAAATGGCCAGGCGTTGTGGCAGGCGCCTGTGGTCCCAGCTACTTGGGAGGTGGAGGCAGGAGACTCACTTGAGCCCAGGAATTAGGGGTTGCTGTGAGCTGTGATGCTACAGCTCTCTATCCAGGGGGACAGCTTGAGGCTCTGTCTCAAAAAAAAAAAAAAAAAAAAAAAAGGAGCTCTATTCTGCCCAACCCTCAGCTGACTTGAAAGCCACCACAACAAACATGTCATCCAAGCCCAATGATCTTTATGGTTGATAATGAGAATTGCAATCCCATCATTGTAAATCTCTTGTCCATGAAGCAAAGGCTTTTTTCCTCTCTTTAGTTGCCAGGTTTTGCCAGGATTGTCTCCCATTCTAGAATTTTGGGGTCCATTCATACTACTTTGATTTTGTTGTTGTTGTTGTTTTTGAGACAGACTCTCACTTTATTACCCTTGGTAGAGTGCTGTGGTATCACAGCTCACAGCAACCTCAAACTCTTGGGCTCAAGTGATTCTCATGCCTCAGCCTCCCAAGTAGCTGTCACTACAGGCACCGGCCACAACACCCGGCTATTTTTAGAGATGAGGTCTCACTCTGGCTCAGGCTGGTCTCGAACCTGTGAACTCAGGCGATTCACTCGCCTCAGCCTCCCAGAGTGCTGGGATTACAGGCATGAGCCACAGCACCTGGCCCATACATACTACTTTGTATGAGGAAGCATAAGGGCCACATGCCAGGATAAGTAATCCTGTAGGTTAGTAATCTAACCTAATCTTTGGCATTCCTCTACTATTTTGAAACTTAAACCGGATTGGGTGTGGTGGTTCTAATCTTAACATTCTGGGAGGCCAAGGCAGGTGAGCTGTCTCAGCTCAGGAGTTTGACACCAGCCTGATCAAGAGCGAGACCCCATCTCTATTAAAAATAGAAAAATTAGCTGGGTGTTAAGGTGAGTGCTTGTAGTCCCAGCTACTTGGGAAGGTTGAAACAAGAGAATTGCTTCAGCCCAAGAGTTTGAGGTTGCTGTGAGCTATGACAGACACCATGGTACTCTACCAAAGGCGACAGAGTGAGACTCTGTCTTAAAAAAAAAGACCCTCCTGAATGACTGATTTTCCCAGGAGACATAAGACTGTTGACTGCTGACACTGTTAGGTGGAATATTTAATATGGTTAAATTATTAAAAAAAGAAGAAGAAGAAGAAGAAAGAATTTTTTTTTCTTTTTTTTTTGTAGAGACAGAGTCTCACTTTATTGCCCTTGGTAAAGTGCCGAGGTGTCACACAGCTCACAGCAACCTCCAACTCCTGGGCTTAGGTGATTCTCTTGCCTCAGCCTCCCGAGTAGCTGGGACTACAGGTTTTTGTTTTTTGTTTTTTTTTTTTGAGACAGAGTCTCAAGCTGTCACCGTGGGTAGAGTGCTGTGGCATCGCAGCTCACAGCAACCTCCAACTCCTAGGCTCAAGCGATTCTCCTGCCTCTGCCTCCCAAGTAGCTGGGACTACAGGCACCCACCACCATGCCCAGCCATTTTTTGGTTGCAGCCATCACTATTGTTTGGCAGGCCCAGCCATTTTTTGGTTGCAGCCATCACTATTGTTTGGCAGGCCCAGCTGGGCCTCCAGCTCAGGTGTATGTGGCTGGTGCCTTAGCCACTTGAGCCACAGGCACCCGGCCAGAAGAAAGAAATTTAAGCCAAAAAGAACAAATACTCGGGCAGTGCCTGTGGCTCAGTGAGTAGGGCGCCGGCCCCACATACCGAGGGTAGCGGGTTCAAACCTGGCCTCAGCCCACCTGCAAAACAGAAAAATAGTCAGGCGTTGTGGCAGCGCCTGTGGTCCCAGCTACTCGGAAGGCTGAGTCTAAGCCCAGGAGCTGGAGGTTGCTGTGAGCTGTGTGATGCCACAGCACTCCACCAAGGGCAATAAAGTGAGACTCTGTCTCTACAAAAAAAAAAAAAAGAGAAAGATAGAAGGAATTTCTCAAATCCATCTCCCCAAGAATTTGGAAGAAAAAGTTTTTATTATTTATTTAATTTTTTTTTTCTTTGAGACAAAGTCTCTTTATGTCGCCCTTGGTTGAGTGCTGTGGCATCACAGCTCACAACAACCTCCAAACCTTGGGCTTAAGCGATTCTCTTACCTCAACCTTCCAACTAGCTGGGAATACAGGCGCCCACCACAATGCCTGGCTATTTTTTGTTTCGGGTGTCGTCGTTGGGGGTTCAAACCTGCCAGCCTTGGTGTATGTGGCTGGCACCTTAAGCACTGAGCTAACGGGCGCCGAACCAGAGAAAAGGTTTTTAAAGATAGTTTGGTAAAGGCAGCGCCTGTGGCTCAGTAAGTAGGACGCTGGCCCCATATACCGAGGGTGGTGGATTCGAACCCGAACCCGGTCAAACTGCAAAAAATAGCCGGGCATTGTGGCTGGCGCCTATAGTCCCACCTACTTGGGAGGCTGAGGCAAGAGTATCGCCTAAGCCCAAGAGCTGGAGGTTGCTATGAGCTATATGACGCCACAGCACTCTACCGAGGGCAGCATAAAGAAACTCTTGTCTCAAAAAAAAAAGATAGTTTGGTAGGTATAGGATTAGGCAATTGCTAATTGCCAATTGGGTCTGCCAGTTGGCTGGGTTCAGGGCAAAATTATAGGAGTGTAGAAATCATCCTCTCATGTTGAGTCAGTTTGTGGGTGGGGTAACGATACCAATTGAGCCATTTTTTTGGGATTGGTCGCTGCTCCATGTGGGTCAACCAATCCACAGGAATGCAAAGCCTGGAATAGATCTGAAAATCTACCTTTAGGATTTAAAAAGGTGATGTTATCTATGGAGAAAGTTAAGAATCCTTATGATCATCAGTTATGTGACCCCTGAGGAGCAATTATAGGAAAGCAAATTAAAGGACAGAGACTGGTTATTATCATTATTTTTACCTATGTCTATGCCTTTACAAAGTTTAGGCCTGTACCGTAGTTCTCTCCTTCCACTCCTTTATTAATTTCATAAAGGATGGTTTCACTACTAAGTAACTCTTCTTAGAATTCTGAAGATTGGCTTGGCGCCTGTGGCTCAATGGGCTAAGGCGCCAGCCACGGATCCCTGAGCTGGCGGGTTCGAATCCAGCCCGGGCCCGCCAAACAATGACGGCTGCAACCAAAAAATGGCGTTGTGGTGGGCGCCTGTGGTCCCAGCTACTTGGGAGGTGGAGGCAAGAGACTCGCTTGAGCCCAGGAATTGGAGGTTGCTGTGACCTGTGATGCCATAGCACTCTATCCAGGGTGACGGCTTGAGGCTCTGTCTCCAAAAAAAAAGAATTCTGAAGATCAGGAGATCTTGTTTTATTATTTATTTACTTATTTTATTATTATTTATTTTTTTATGTATTTATTTATTTGAGACAGTGTCTCAAGCTGTCACCCTGGATAGAGTGCTGTAGCATCACAGCTCACAGCAATCTCCAATTCCTGGGCTCAAATGAGTCTCCTGCCTATGCCTCCCAAGTAGCTGGGACTACAGGCGCCCGCCACACACCTGGCCATTTTGTGGTTGCAGCCATCATTGTTGTTTGGCGGGCCCGGGCTGGATTCGAACCCGCCAATCAGGTGTACGTGGCTGGCACCTTAGCCGCTTGAGCCACAGGCGCCGAGCCTTATTATTTTTTTTTTTTTGTAGAGACAGAGTCTCACTTTATCGCCCTCAGTAGAGTCCCGTGGCATCACACAGCTCACAGCAACCTCCAACTCCTCCAACTTTCTTGCCTCAGCCTCCCAAGTAGCTGGGAATACAGACTCCTGCCACAATGACCGGCTATTTTTTGTTTGTTTGTTTTTGCAGTTCTGGCTGGGTTTGAACCCACCACCTTCGGTATATGGGGCCGATGCCCTACTCGCTGAGCCACAGGTGCCGCTCATTATGTATTTATTTTTTAGAGACAGTCTCACCTTGCCTTCGGTAGAGCATCGTGGCATCACAGCTCACAGCACCCTCCAGCTCTTGGGTTTAAGCAATTCTCTTGCCTCAGCCTCCCAAGTGGCTGGGACTACAGGCACCTGCCACAACGCCCAGCTATTTTTGTTGTTGTTGTTGTTGTTGTTATAAAAAATAGTGGCATGGCACTTTTTATTTTCTTTAACCAGCTATTTTTTTGTTGCGGTTTGGCCGGGGCCGGGTTCCAACCTGCCACCCTTGGTATATAGGGCTGGTGCTCTACTCACTGAGCTATAGGTGCCGCGCAGGAGATGTTGTTTTATTTTGCTGGCATCATTTATACAGGGAAACCTGACAGTCATAAAACTGGGTGTCCCTGGAAAGACATTATCTGCATGAACAGTCTAATGTGGGGTCTAAATAAGGTTAGGGTGATTTATATCAAAAGTTGTAGCCAAGTGCTGTCTCTTGTCTTTTCCTAGGTGAACCTGGGATGTGGCTAATTTCTGCTAATCATGTTCTACAGACAGATACTATCACTGGAGTAGGACTGGCGAGGAGTCCAGGAACTGCAACAATTTTTCATGACATCCCAGGAGTAGTGAAAACATATCGAGAGGTAAACATACATGTACCAGAGTTTGAGGTTATTGTGAGCTGTGATGACACCACCGCACTCTACCCAGGGTAACAGAGTAAGAGTATGTCTAAAAAAAGAAAAAAAGTAGGGCGGCACCTATGGCTCAGTGGGTAGGGCACTGGCCCCATGTACCAAGGATGGCAGGTTCAAACCTGGCTCCGGCCCCGGCCAAACTGCGACAAAAAAATAGCCGAGCACTGTGGCTGGCACCTGTAGTCCCAGCTACTTGGGGGGCTAAGGCAGGAGAATTGCCTAAACCCAGGAGTTGGATGTTGCTGTGAGCTGTGATGCCACAGCACTCTACCGAGGGTGATAAAGCGAGACTGTCTCTACAAAAAAAAAAAAAGGACGGCACCTGTGGCTCGGTGGGTAGGGCACCGGCCCCATAGACCAAGGGTCGCGGGTTCAAACCTGGCCCCGGCCAAACTGCAACAAAAAAAAAGCCGGGCGTTGTGGCGGGTGCCTGTGGTCCCTGCTACTCGGGAGGCTGAGGCAAGAGAATCGCCTAAGTCCAGGAGCTGGAGGTTGCTGTGAGTTGTATGATGCCACAGCACTCTACCAAGGGCAATAAAGTGAGACTCTGTCTCTAAAAGAAATAAATAAAAAGAAAGACTTATAAGAAACAACTGGTTAGTAGGAGGAAAACCAAGAGATGCTGGTGTCCTAGAAACCAATTTAAGAAAGTATTTTAAGGGCAGTGCCTGTGGCTCAAGGAGTAGGGCGCTGGTACCATAAACCAGAGGTGGTGGATTCAAACCCAGCCCCAGCCAAAAACTGCAAAAAAAAGAAAGTATTTTTTCTCCCAGACCAGCAGAGGCAGCAGCCAGGAACAGTGTCAACCTGCGCCCTTGCCCTCCCAGGGGTCTCTTTTCCCCTTCCTCCTCCTCCTCTTCTACCCTTCCTTCTTCCTCCGCCTTCCCGCCTACCCTATTGTTCCGCTCCCTGGTCTCCTGCCCGCTCCCCTTTCCCCCTCAGTCACCTCACGCCTTCAGTTTTTGACTTTCACCCCCACCAGTGACCAAAGACTTGACCACTCAAAGTCCAGCTCCCCAGAACAGTGCTCAACATGTATACCAGTGTGACTGAAGGTGGATTAAATGTTACTCTCACCATCGGCTACTTATGCATGGAAAGGAAGTTGGAAGTATCATTGGAAAGAAAGGAGAATCAGTTGAGAAGATGCACCAGGAGAGTGGTGCACTTATCAACATCTCAGAAGGGAATTGCCCTGAGGGAATTATCACTGTGGCTGGACCCACTAATGCCATCTTCAAAGCCTTTGCTATGATCATTGACAACCTGGAAGAGGACCTCAGCATCTCTATGATCAATAGCATGGCTGCCAGGAGACCTCCAGTTACCCTAAGGCTGGTGGTCCCTGCTTGTCAGTGTGGCTCTCTCTTTGGAAAAGGTGGTTGCAAGATCAAGGAAATATGAGAAAGTACAGGGGCTCAGGTCTAGGCAGGGAATATGCTACCCAACTCAACTGAGCAGGTCATCACTATTGCTGGCATTCTACAATCCATCGTTGAGTGTGTCAAACAGATCTGTGTGGTATGTTGGAGACTCTACCAATCCCCTGCAAAGGGTGTGACAATCCTGTACTGGCCCAAGCCGTCCAGTTCTCTGGTCATCTTTGCAGGTGGTCAGGACAGGTGCAGGATAGGCAGCGACAGTGCAAGCTTTCCCCACACCACCCCATCCATGTGCCTCAACCCTGACCTGGAGGGACCCCCTCTAGAGGCCTGTACTGTTTGAGCACAGTATGCCATTCCACAGTCAGATTTGATCAAGCTACACTTGTTGGCAATACAACAGTCTCATTTTCCCCTGACACGTGGCAACACGGAATTCAGTGGCATCGAATCCAGCTCTCCAGAGGTGAAAGGCTATTGGGCAGGTTGGGATACATCTGCTCAGACTACTTCTCATGAATTCACCATTCCAAGTGATTTGATTGGCTGCATCATCGGGCATCAGGGCACCAAAATCAATGAGATCCGTCAGATGTCTGGGGCACAGATCAAAATTGTGAACCCAGTGGAAGGATCTACTGACAGGCAGGCTACCATCACTGGATCTGCTGCCAGCATTAGCCTGGCCCAATATCTAGTCAGGCTTTCCTCAGAGACGGGTGGCTTGGGGAGCAGCTAGAACAATGCAGATTCATCTATTATCCTTTTCTGCTGTTCACCACCACCCATGATCCATCTGTGTAGTTTCTGAACAGTCAGCGATCCCAGGTTTTAAATAGTTTGTAAATTTTCAGTTTCTATGCACTTTATCATCCACTCATTTTTATTTATTTATTTATTTATTTTTGAGACAGAGCCTCAAGCTGTTGCCCTGGGTAGAGTGCAGTGACATCACAACTCACAGCAACCTCAAACTCTTAGGCTTAAGTGATTCACTTGCCTCAGCCTCCAGGTAGCTGGGACTACAGGTGCCTGCCTCAATGCCCGGCTATTTTTAGAGATGGGGTCTCTCTGACTCAGGCTGGTTTTGAATCTGTGAGCTCAGGTAATCCACCCACCTTGCCCCCCCAAGTGCTGGGATTAAAGGTGTGAGCCACCATGCCCAGCCAACATAACTTTTGCTTCCAATTTGGTTAAATCAACTTCCAGGGTTGTCAAAAACTAAGTACTCCTCAGGCCTATGAGATAGGATGGACTCCGACTATTACTTCCTCCATTTGGACAAATAACCATGCCACTATTACTAAATATAGCACTCTTTGCCACAGAGACTTTTAGCTTCTACTTATAAAGACATAGAGCATGTCTTTATATTAGTATGTCCATAAACATTGGTTTAAATCCGCAAATTCAGGGCAGTGCCTGTGGCTCATCAAGTAGGATGCCGCCCCCATATACCGAAGGTGGCGGGTTCAAAACCCGGCCTTGGCCAAACTGCAAAACAGAAAAATATCCGGGCATTGTGGCAGGCGCCTGTGGTCCCAGCTACTCGGGAGGCTGAGGCAAAAGAATCACCTAAGCCCAGGAGTTGCAGGTTGCTGTGAGCTGTATGATGCCAGGCACTCTACCGAGGGCAATAAAGTGAGACTCTGTCTCTAAAAAAAAAAAAAAGCCCACCAGAGGCTCCAATAGCCAAAAAAGGCTGGACAACTGCTGAGGAGACACCTGTGCCTTGGTGTCTCCTTCACTTTACACTTGGGACTAAATGTGGAACCCCCATTTCCTATGCCTAGGTCAG
>CAUYRH010111746.1:0-16853 GCA_963574655.1 Perodicticus potto
AAAGATGGTGACTTTACCTCTTTCATATTTACGTGGATGGAGCTGGAACACATTCTCCTTAGCAAAGTATCTCAAGAATGGAAGAAAAAGTATCCAATATATACAGCCCTAATATGAAGCAAATTTATATCTTTCATGTGAAGGCTACAACCCAATTATTGCACAAGAAGATGGGGAAAGGGGTAAGGGATGGAAGGGGAGGGTGAGGGTGGGGGGAGAGAGGATAAAAGGTGGGATCACATTTGAGGTGCATCTTTGATAGGTTGGGAGAAACCTACTAAATGCAGAACACAAAAGTTTTCACACAGTAAACGAGAAAATCTCATGAATGTTATGTCGAACAGGTGGATGAAAATATTTCAGATTGTATATGAAGCCCGCACACTGTACCCCATGATTGAACTAATGTACACAGCTATGATTCAATAAAAAAAAAAAAAGCGGGGGGAATGGGAAGAAATCTTGAAAGATGATGAAAATTTCTAAGGCCTTGATGGTGATCATGAATTAATGAGTGTGTACTTATCCCCAAACTCACTAGGTTGCATAAATTAAATATGTACAGCTTTTGACATGTCAATCATATCAATAAAGTAGCTAAGAAAAAAAAAAGCATGTAAGACTTTGTAGAAGTTAAGATTGCAAGAGACAGAGGTAGATAAAGGAAACACTAAAGTGTAAATGTACTACATGTTCTAGTTAAGACCGAGATCATCAAGCTGAATACAACCACCAAATCCCACAGAGTGCTCCTTAGAAATGACACTAAAATTAAGGCTTCAGAGTCTTCAGAGGAAATGAAGGTGAAAGATACATTATACAAGTGATAACCAAAAGAGTGTTAGCTATATTAGTACGTGTGTGTATGTACATATATATATTTACATTTGGAACATGAAAGATGGTTAAAATACTTACATATATACACTTAATATACACTTTTTATATACACATAATATACACTTTTGTTATTCACCTGTTAACTCCCTAGTGCCAATCATGAGCTAGTTTTCTGCAGTTACATTCCCATGATCACAACTGCATGAGGATGTGGTTAACTAGAAAACGGGGACCGGAGACACCGCTAAAGGGGACATCACACAGCCCATGCTGTTGCTATAAGACTGTCAGGTTTACCGGCTATCTGGTAAAGCCAGTTCAGCTCTGTTCCCTTTGATAGAGGTTCTCACATTTGTGAAAATGGTACCAGTTTGTGGGGTTCTGTTTCCTGGTTTCTCAGTGGCTTTATGCAGAATCTCACTGGCGACTGGTTACGATAGCCTCAGCCCAGCCTTCCCTGCCTCCATGCTGGCGTTTGCAGTTGGGAAGGTAATCACAGGTCTCTATCTCCTCCGAACTTGAGCCTCTCCAGGACAGTTTTGTTCTTCAAGAGATCCAGCACATTGTACATGTCCAACCCTTTCATTCTGGCAAGAACAAGGGCATCGCTCCTGGGATCTAGAAGACAGGTCTGGGTTTGCACATTGTAGAAAGAATAAACAACTTTTGAGACTCTGATGGATCAGATGGTTCATGATGGTGGAGGCGGGTATGTAAAAGCTCAGGAAACCCGCCACTTCTCCATTTGCATTCTCCGTCATGAAGATGTGGATGATACTCTCCTTGGGTGGAACCAGTGCTCTGTCTGCTCCTGGCTCCTGACTCCTGCCTGGTGTGAGGTGAAGCTGCCTCAGGCACCTGGTGAGGAGCTGGTGCACTACTGGAAGGTCCTTTGTTCCCACTGGTCACAGCCCAGCTGTTTTAGGAGTCTGACAGTTGGTAGAGCTTTGCTGCACACTGGATGGTGACATTTCCACGCAGGTGGGAGAGCTTCAGCGAGCTTCCAAGGGATTGATGGCAGCACCTGCTGGTGCCACCGGCTTTAGTCGCCCAGCTGGCAGTATAAACAGCTTGGGAAACGCTGTGCAGGTGACCCTGCCTGGTTCTCTCTTAGATCGGGATTGTACCCTCTTGGAGCACAGCTGCTGCTGCTTTTTTTTTTTTTTTTTTGAGACAGAGTCTCATAATGTTGCCTTTGGTAGAGTCACAGCTCACAGCAACCTCAAACTCTTGGGCCCAAGTGATTCTCTTTCCTCAGCCTCCCAAATAACTGGGACTACAGGCGCCCACCATAACGCCCAGCTATTTTTTGTTGTTGTTGTCACTGTTTTAGCAGGCCTGTGCTGGGGTCGAGCCCACCAGCCCCTGTGCATGTGGCTGGCGCCCTAACCACTGAGCTACAGGTGCCAGCTGGAGCACAGCTTCTTGTGTACTCAGAAATTAATCTCCACCATCTTCTCTGTGTCACAGACGTGGATGTTTGCTGAGATGGTGCTAATAAATGCAGATGGTTTCCAACTTGAGACCACTCACCACAGTACTTCTGGGGGCCAGCCTAGTGGCTGGAGAGCCCACCAGAGAAATTCCTGGGGAACCACATTGGAACATGTTGGCATTCTCTTCCACACGGTGCTCACTCGGGAGGGTGTGCAGTTCTTTCAGTGCACCATGGTCCCCCAGCCCCCAGGCTTGCCCCAGGCTTTCACCCTTGTCCCCTGCCCTGGGGCTTCACCTGGGGTACCCCAGGTCCAGGGCAGGGGACAAGGGCTCCTGGTGGGTCTTGTCTTTGTCAGGCTACATGAGACTGTGGGTGTTCACCACTTCACCCAGTTTGGGGACGGCTGTGTATCCCAGACAGGCAGCTTTCCTCGCCTGCCACCTCCGTCGCTTTGGGGGGTCCCTGACCCACTGAGAACAGCTCCGGGGCCTCTGTTACTCCCTGCATCCTCTCTCCTGGCAAGGAGTTTGCCTTCACAGGCTGATCCTGGGTTGAAGCTGCCTTTTTCTTTCTTCTTTTTTGTTTCCTTTTGTTCTTTTGGGCTCCAGTGTCACTGGCCGGGTTCACATCAGCCTGATGGTAGCTGGGGTCGCCATGGCTGTTTCCCGGTCCTTCCGTCATCCGCGGCAGTGGAGATGCTGCCTCACTCTTGTCTGTATCCCTGTATTAAATGAGATTTTCAAACAAAAACATCATCCTTCACTCTTCTTTCTCTCATAACCAATCCATCTATTACCAGGTTCTGCAATGAAAACTTTGTGAATCTGGCCAATTTCTGTACTTGCACTTCGACTTCTCCTGTCATCACTTCTCTGTAAACTGCAATGACCTTGTAACAGTGAGCCTTTCCCCATTTGTCCCAGGACAGACTTCTTCACTTGTAGTCAGATATATCAGAACACCTTGCCACCCTGTTTGGAGAGGCTTCCTGTCACAGTTATTAGAAAACTGAAGCTCCTGTTACCGTGGGCTCCTTGTTTTCTGCCCCTCTACCTTGCTCAGTTTGTTCCTGCCACATTCTGGTCATCTTTCTGCTGCTCGAACCTGCTAGAGGTGCTGTTATCACTAGGCTTTAGCACAGTGATAACCTTCCTAATGCCACGAGCCTTTAGTACAGTTCCTGTGGGTCACGACCCACAGGTTGAGAACCGCTGCTTTAGCAGGTGTTCCCTTCTGCGTAGAGCTCATCATCTCTGCCGCGTCTGTGTGTTTGTGAGTATTACTTCACTACTTCAGTTCTCTGTATAAGTGTCACCTCTGAGAAGCCTTCCCTGATTACCTATCTAAACCACCCTATCACATACTATTTCCTTATAATTTTTAAAATTATAACACTGACTATTAGATATTAGTTTTCTAATTGTCTCTGCTTTTAGAATATAAGTTCTAATGGTAGGTTTTTATTTGGCACTTACCTGTGTCCCCAGTGACTAGAACAGTGACTGACATATGGTAGGTGAGCAAATATATGTTGAGCTGACTTAAAAATTTTTCTTGAATTACAGACACTAGAATTCACTTATTGGTTATGGCTATTTTCTTTTAGTTCCGTTTGTCTATTCCTGATATCTTTTCTGAATGTCAGTTCCCCATTTAAACAAATATCACTTCCCTGTTGTCATTGTGCTTTCTCAAACTCTTGCTAAAATTAAACAGCAGTAAGAGACCTTATCTTCGAATAGTCAAAAACCTTACCAAATGCAAAACCAAGTAACTTCTTCTAGCCCTGGTTTTGGGTGGTTATGTTGGTGGCTGCCTGTTTGTCCTGTCTGGACACTCCTGGACTCTTTTCTCGCTCTTCTCCCCACCTCCACCCGGCCACGTTCAGGCCCCCGTCATCCTTGACCCACACTAATGTGGTTTTCTTTTAACCCACCTCCTTATTTTGTGCTCTTTTGCCTTCTGTGTTATCTTCATTATGCCACCAGGATTGTCCTTATATTTTTAACATTTTTATTTTTTTATTGTCCTTGTATTTACTTATTAAATAATGCAGGCCCAGTGTGGCTGCTCTGGTATCATCAGACACTCAAGTCCATCTTTTCTGCTTTGCTGTCCTTAGCAAGTAATTTCTTCCTTAAAGATGCCTTCAGTTTGTGATCACTGTTCATACGCTAGTGGTCTTGTCTGTTTTTGGTAAAAAAGGAGCAAGAGCCACGGTGTCAGTCCTCCCCCTGTTAAGAGGCTTCTAGGAATTCCATCCTGGGAACTTTCCTGGTACTATTTGGCCATTCCTGGCTGTTGGGGAGCCCAGCAAAGCCTTTTAATGGGGTGCTTACCTTTAGCAAAGTTCTGTTGCACAACAAAACAAGAGGGTGGATTTGGATTAGGAAACCCCTGCCACCCCGAGCTCCACCTGCTGAGGCTGAGACGCTGTCGTAATCCCCCTCACCGCCTCCTTCCTGCTCCCTGACTCCTGATCCTGTTTTTTGTCTTCCTCCAGTGTGCCCCTCCTTTCCTGCTTGGTCACCTCCTACTTGTTCTATAAGATTGAATTAAATATCAACTCCTAGGAATAATTAACTATAACGCTTAGGGGCAGAAAGGGCCTTTCTCTGGGTTATCTAACACACTTGAATAAGTGAGCAATTATAACATCCAAATCAGGAAAAAAGTAAAATACAAAGTTTGACCTGGAGGCAAGCTGCAATGTTTAATCTCTTTCTTGTTTCCCTAACCAGGAAATTTGACCTTTTGATACATGCTAAACCTTAAATATAATCTTTTAAAGGTTAATTGTGTCAAAGAAGAAACTTCAAGATACTGTGGAAAAGAAAAGGATTTGATGAAAGCATATTTATTCAGGTAAGCAATCTTTTTTTGAGTACGACGGACAAAAATAAAGCTATACTTCCAGTATATTCCAGTATGTAAAATATCTGTCCCTGAGCCAGCATAAGGTTGTGCATAGTGGAGGCCATGTGAAGCTTAATAGAAAGTCAAGTCATAGATTTGTTACCTGAAATCGCTGCACTTTCTTTATTTATAAAATGAGGAGAGTAATACCTACCTCACAGGGTGTTTGGAACATAACGTAAGACTGTTAAGTAAACTCCTACTGTACATGCCTGGTAGGTGCGTGGAGTTAGATTAGTAAATTGGTAAATCGGTTAGCAAATTTAGTCTTCTGAGCAGGTCTGTGTCTAGGTACGATGTAAATCCCACCCAGTGCTGCAGCTGCAGATTCCTCTGCACTTGACTTTGTTAGTCTGCGGAGCTTTCTCGCGTCCTTTGCATTTGGCCTGGGAAGTCTGGAGAGATTCCTTTCATTTCTTCCTGCTGGGGACCCTTCTTTCTCTCCTGCTTGTCTTCTTCCCAGCCCAGTTTGGGGAATCTGTATGTGCGGTTGTTAAAGGGAGGTTGGTCAAAAGCTGAGATTGGACTCAAGGTTTTTTTTTTTTTTTTAAACTAATCTTTTTGCCAACTCCAGAGCCTAAACCTTTAAAAGTCAGCGTATTTACTGAGTATATAGATCATAAATATGAGCGTGTATTATGTACCAGCATAGGTGTGTGGGGTGCAGGGGTAAGACACAGGCTCTGACATCAAAGAACTTCTAACCTAGATAGAAAGGTAAATTGAATTTTAATGAGATATTTCTGTAACATGTTTTTAAAATGTTTATAGAGGCAACATACTGCTCAGAGAATTTCCTACTGACACCTTGTTTGATGTGAATGCCATCGTGGCTCACGTTCTCTTGTAAGTACAGGCATATCTGTTGACTTATTTACTTGTTACCTGTTTGTTTCATTTTGTTTCATTTATTTATAGACAAAGTTTCACTCTGTTGCCCAGGCTAGTGATGACAGTGTGCCCAGCTAAGATCAGTGGTGTCATCATAGCTCACAGCAACCTCGAACTTCAGGGTGTTAGCAGTTCTCCTGCCTCAGCCTCCTGGGAAGCCAGGATGTAGCAGTCCTCCTGCCTCAGCCTCCTGGGAAGCCAGAATGTAGCAGTCCTCCTGCCTCAGCCTCCTGGGAAGCCAGGATGTAGCAGTCCTCCTGCCTCAGCCTCCTGAGAAGCCGGGACTATAGGCGTGTGCCACCAAGCCTGGCTTTTTTTTTTTTTTTAATTTTTTGTAGAGACGGTGTCTTTCTGTGTTGCCCAGGTTGCTCTTGAACTCCTGGCCTCAAGTGATCTTCCTGCCTTGGCATCCCAATGTACTGGGCTTATAGATGTGGGCCACCATGTCTGGCCTGATTTCATTTTGGGCAACCACAATTCATTAAAATATTTTAGCTTTTAACATTATATTTGTAGGTATTAATTTCATACAAATCATTGTTCTGTGTTCTTATATTAAGAATCTAAAATTTCACTAATGTAAAAGGATACAGAAAAATGTACATGCTTTTATAAAAAGGTGGGAAACGCTGGGCGGCGCCTGTGGCTCAAAGGAGTAGGGCACTGGCCCCATATGCCGGAGGTGGCGGGTTCAAACCCAGCCCTAGCCAAAAATAAGAAAAAAAAAAAAAAAGAAAGCGGAGATACCTCAACAAGACCCTGTGGTCATGTGGGTGCTTTTGACCCTACCTGTGGAGGGAGGGCTCTGCCAGGTGTCTGACTCTGTTCAGGCTATTACATAAAGCATCCTAGGCTGGGGAGCTTGTAAATAGCAGAAATTCATTTTTCTTTCTTTCTTTCTTTTTTTTTTTTTTTTTGAGACAGAGCCTCAAACTGACACCCTGGATGGAGTGCTGTGGCATCACAGCTCACAGCAACCTCTAATTCCTGGGCTTAAGTGAGTCTCTCGCCACAACGCCTGGCCATTTTTTGGTTGCAGCCATCATTGTTGTTTGGCGGGCCGGGGCTGGATTTGAACCTGCCAGCTCAGGTGTACGTGGCTGGTGCCTTAGCCCGTTGAGCCACAGGCGCCGAGCCCAGAAATTCATTTTTCAACATCCTCCCTGTGACCTCACGTGGCAGAAGAGACGGGAGTCTCTTCTTTAAGGGTACTAATCTCATTCCCAAAGGCCCCACCTCCTCATACTATCCCATTGGGGGTTAGGATCTCAACATGAATTTTGGCAGGACACAGATAGTCAGACTAGAGTACCAGGTGTAAGAAGCTCATCTTTGCTATTCTCAGAGAGACTTTTAAAGTCTGTGACTGCCTTCTTATCCAAGCCTGATTTTTTTTCTGGAGTCTTCGGCTCTGTACCTGCTCAGTAAGTGCAGAAAGAGTTCTTAGTCTGAGCAGTTACCTGAGTGCTCAGAGGGAATAGATTTAAGCTCCCTGGTCTGGAATCTTCCCTCAGGTCTGGGAATTCAGTCCCCTCTGGGATCCATTCCCAGGGTTGCTCCCTGACTTCATGCAGTCTGCTATTGTCCTTGGTGACAGAGCTAGGAAATATAATTTCCTAAGGACTCAAGTGTCCATGGATTTGCAGCTGTTTGAGGATTTTCTGTTTTCGTTTATTCATGTACCAGCACCATTGACTTAATTTCTTGAGGCTTTATAAGGTAATATGTGCCCCTTCATACTTCTCCTTTCAGAACTGTGGAATTGTTTTGTTTTGTTTATGCAGTATGTTACACATATACACACACATACACACTTATTTTATATATGTTTATTATTTAAAATTAGTTTGTGTACTTTTTCCCCCCCTTTTGCCTAAATTTATAAATTATTTTAGGGATAGTTGACATCTTTTTCTTTTTTTTTGCTTAGCAATTTATTTATTTATTTATTTTATTAAATCATTGCTGTGTACATTAATGCAATCATGGGGTACAATGTGCTGGTTTTATCTACAATTTGAAATAGATAGTTGACAATTTTTTTTTTTTTTTTTTTTTTTTTTGCAGTTTTTGGCCAGGGCTGGGTTTGAACCCGCTACCTCCAGCATATGGGGCTGGCGCCCTACTCCTTTGAGCCACAGGTGCCACCCCACTTGACAGCTTAATAATGAATCTTCTCATCCCATATGTGGTGTTTTCCCATGGGCCTGAGTTTGTGTGTGTGTGTTCTCTAGCAGTGTTTTGTTTTGTGTTAAGACAATTGTTTAGAGCAATTATAGGTTCACAGCAAGATTCAAGGGGAAGGTATAGAGATTTCCCTTATAACCCCCACCCCACACATTCGTGGATTCCCCCATTGTCAACACTGCCCACCAGACTGGTACATTTGTGAAAAATAAGTGAATCTGCATTGATGTGTCATTATCACCCCAAATCCAGGGTTTGCTTTAGGGTTCACTCTTGGTGGTGTACATTCTGTGAGTTTGGACAAATGTATAATGACATATATCCATTATTATAGTTTAAGAGAGAGCCTTTTCACTGCCCTAAATATCTTCCTTCTTAACCATCCCTCATTCCTCCCAACCCCGGTTACCACTTCATGCAATTTGGAAGGTCGTGCGATAGACAAAGCAGCTAGGAGTTAACTGAGTATTTGAGTCTCCCCATTTTCTGTCTTCTGCTGTATGATCTGAGCAGTTATCCTTTCTGAGTGCCCGTTTCCCTATCCTTACGTGTTATAATTGCATTCCCATGAGATTATTATAAGATCAAATAAAGTAACACACGTAAAAGTGTGTTGTGGATTTTACCCAGGGCTCAACAAATGTTGGGTTTTTTCCTAATAAATGCAGGAAGTTTCATTTTTTAGTTAAGAAGGAAAAACAAAAGTGAGCTCATGCTGTGACAGTTGAGAGATTTGCCCTGAGACAGCAGTCGCAGAGAAAGGCCGTTCTTCTTTACCTGCTCACTGTTGATACCTAAGAATCATCAAATGGTGCTTAAAGGAAAGATCGTCTAGTAAGAAACTGAAATCTCATTAACTCTTCAATAAGACACAGCACCTCATGTTCTGTATTTTGTCAGATAATAAGTTTCTCATGATAATGTGAATTTCAGAAATACTACAGGAATTATTTTTACCTGTCATAGTTCCTGCTAATATTTTGTTCTTTACCTGTGATAGCAGAGCCTGCGTATTGAGTATTTAGGTGATGTTACCGTAGCACCTCTGAGGAAAATTGCTTTTAGAGGTAACTTTCTCTGAGACTCCTGCCCTGTATGCATGCTGATCTATTTTTAATAGGTATTGACCTGTTACTCATTTCTTTCGGGTATCAGATTTGTTCCTATGCAGTATTGTTAAGTGGGTTCCTGTTTGAAGGTGACACACTTTTTACCAGGAAAATTTGAATAGAAAAGTTCTTGTGGATTCCGTGCAGCTCCGTTAGTTGGTATTGGTGGTTGTTTCTCCAAACTGTGGCCTTTGGTGCTTCCACAGCGCATCCATGGTATGGGACGTGTTTTAGGTACTTGAATATTTGATTGGTGGTTGATGAATTTGGAAGCTACACTTTTTGGTTGTTAAAAATGGGAGGAACAGAAACCCTCTTAAGTTTTAAGTCTTTAAGATTTTTCTGATAAGAATTTTTTAGGAAGTAAGCTTGTGAAAGGAAATGCAGTGTATGACAGAAGGACTAAGTTTGTTCATTTCATCGTCACTTGCACTCTGGACTCACCTTTCAGAGGTGGTTCCTGCCTGTTTCTTTAAAAATCTGCATAATTTAGAAAGTGCTTAATAAAAGACTTGAGGATATTGCTTTTTACAAATGAATCTGCCTTGTCGTAATACACCATCTAATTACTTTAGTTGAAAGTAATTTGCCCCTCTTCCTCTCTATCTTTATTTTTCCCTGGGGGTTTTGATATGGTAAGTTAGCAGGTTATATTTTCTTTTCATTGAATTTTTTAAAACTTGAGTCATGACAGAAATAGAAAGATGACTCTGAAAAAAGACTGAGTGGCTTCCTACTCTGCAAGTCGGGTCAGATACACACGACTTCATTCCTTTTATTTCTGACAGCCACTCAGTTCTTGGCCACATAGCTTATCTGGTTAGAGGAAGTCTCAGGAAGAGCAAGCTAAGGAAAAAGAAACCTGGGCAGGAAAAGCTCCTGAGCAGAGAAAGCCCTGGGCTACTTTACCCCATCATTAGAGCCAGACAGTCCCTAGAGAGGCTTCTCCTCCCTCCCATCTCTGTCTGTGCTCCTGCTTTTAAGGACCGGAGGAAAGAAGCACAGCCTGCGGAATGGAGCCTCATATTCTGGAAATTGACCTTAAAGAATATGTTAAAGTTAGGAAGCCATTGGGAACAGTCACAAAGAGCCTTAGATGATGAATGTCATTAGTTTTGGTTACATTATCTCATGGATGATGACCACTTACTGAGCTTTGGGACATGAGGCCAGGTAACCTTTGTAAGCCCTCGACCTTATCTTTAAGATGGGGTTAATGATAGTACCAGTTTCAGGTGGTTGCCATGAAAATTAAACAAGACGGAGTGGAGGATTCTTATTTATAAACCCTAGAATCTGGTTCTGCCTGGCCTAAGCAAAGAGGAGTTGGAGTGGATACAACATAGGAGGCCTCAGCCTTGCTGTAAGAGCTGGAGAACCAGACTCAAAGGTCCTACAGCTGGAATTACAGCCAAAATTGCAACACAGCAACTCTGAGGGGGTCAGCTGCATTACTGCTGAGAATGGGGTGCTACCATTTGCATCCCCTGCACTGGGACTGTTATTAATGACACTTTGTCACTGTTACCTTTAAAGAATAGACAATATCTAAATAAATAATATCTGAAATACATTGTTGGAAATTTAATGAAAATGTGAAAATATTTAGTATGTAATGAATACTGCTCAGTAATTTCTTTTAAAAACAAAATGGGCCCTGTGATATATAGAAGATAGTTTTATGTTTCTTTTAAAAAGTGGAAGAAACTGGTAATAACCAGGAAAGCATTTGGGCCGGTGTAACTGAGGGCGGTGCTTTCAAGGTGCCACTCAGGGAAGATCTTGTTTTAATAATAGTCAGTCATTATCTGTCCTGTCACTCTCATTCTCCCATCTCTGGGGTCACCAAAGGCCACACGATACGTGACGTGACAACAGATTGAATGTGGGAGCATAGATGGGAATCTGGTTGTCTTCTATTTAGTCCTATATTAAAGAGATTTGCAAAAATGTAAAATCATGCCCATCCTCTGACTAAATTTTCCTTTTGTTTTGGAAAATTTAGTTAATTTTTAATTTTTTTTTTTGGCCAGGGGCCAGGTTCAAACCCACCACCTCCGGTATATGGGGCTAACGCCCTACTCCTTGAGCCACAGGTGCCACTCTGGAAAATTTAGTTATTTTTTAAATAAGTGTTTATGTTAACACACAATGGTTATTGTTGTTTCAAAAGGAATTAGTAGATTTTTAAAATTCACATTTTAATTTTAATTTTTGCAATTATTGATAAATATAAGCTACATAAACAATCTCTTTAGGGACCACAAAAATTTTTAAGGCTATAAAATTTGAGTCCAAAAAGTTTGAGAACTGCTATATTAGAGGGAAGTGCTATGTTTTCTGTAAGGGGAAACTGTATTTGACTAAATAGAAGTAGACAGCTAAGAATGGGATAATTTTGGATGAAGAAATATGGTAAGTTAGTCTGGTATATACATTGACAAGATGAGTTGGAAGAATTATGGTCAAGTGGGAAGATCACTGGACGAGAAGTGGAAGCACCTATTGGGGGTTCTGTCCTGGCTCCTTGTTTCAATACATGGGTTTTTGGGTAGACACTTCAGTGTTTGAACTTCCGTTTCTTCAAAGGAAGGATGGGAGTAAATAATTTCTGTTCTTTTTCTTTCATTCATTTAACAAATATGTATTGATAATCATATCCATAAAATTACATAGAATAGAGTGTTTCAGGTTCTGTTCTAAGTAATTATATATATAGTGATAAAGTACACAAGATCCTTGCCCCAAGGGCACAACTGTTAAGAGGCAAGGACAGACATGTAGGTATGTAAATATAAATTATTGTAAGTAGTGTGAAGGAATCAAATAGTGAAATGAGAGGAAAATGCTCCAGGAAAAGCCAGTTCTGCAAGTCTTCCCTGTTGGGGAAGGGAAGGCTTCTCTGAGAGCAAAGGGAAGGCTTACCAGGAAGGCACCCGTGCCTACAGAGGCCCTGAGGGATGCCTGGAGCGTCGTGGGCATGAGGGATGGTAGAGCAAAATGAGGCTGGAGAGGTGGGCAAAGTCTAGGTCCTATGAGACCTAATTAGGCCTTGGAGAGAAGCCTGCTGTTAGGTGTCTGAAGGGCTGGAAGCATTCAAGGTGGAGAGATCTGTTTGGCTTATCTGGTGTGTTAGTGAAGGCAGCTCCCCAGGTCTGTTGAGGTCATTGTGATGGAGAGTGAGCAACATTTCTCACACCTGTCACTGGTTGATGTTCTAAAGAGTGATTTGAATTCACAATTATTAAAATGCTTAGTTCTTACTACTAATGGTTTGGTCAAAGGAGATAAATTCCTTTTGATTAGATAACTAAATTACGTACATGATTTTTCTACTAATTGTATCTGTATTTCAGTGCTCTTCTTTTTAATGAAGTGAAATATGTTACCACCCCAGAAGATCTGCAGAATGTAGAAAATGCTCTGAAAGGAAAAGAAAATATTATATTCTCATATGTAAGAGCCATTGGAATACCAGGTATTTAATCTCTTTCCTTTTAGTATTTGCTGTGTCTCTGAACTTACGTGTATTTTCTGATGACAGTCTTAATATTTAAAAGAAATGTGAGCATCTTTACTACTATGTTATCTTTTGTGGAATAGACAGCACAGCGTAGTGGCTGGACAGGAACTCTGGAGCCAGTCTGCTGGTTCGACTCTCTGCTCGCTCAGTTACTTACAGGGTACCAGGGGCAAGTTACTGAACTTTGATTTCCTAGCTCCTAGGATGGGGAAAATCACTCTGCCTACTTCTTAGTATTATTGTGAGAGTCAAATGCATTTGAATAATTAAAATGGTTCCAGGAGTACAGTGGGTGCTCTGAAATTCTTAGCCATTTCTGTTTTGATTTCCTTATAGTGCTTTATGGTACGCAATATAGTAGTTTGTAGTATTTGATGAATATTGTTAGATTGGGAGGAATAAGAGCAGAGGAAGGCAGAAGATTAGGAACTTACTGCAGTAATAGTGCAGGCAAAAGATGATGGTGGACGGTGTGGACCAGCATGGTAGCAATGGAGGTGGTAATTATTATAAATTTGGATTTTAGCAGGATTTTGGAGATAGAGCTAACTGAATTTGCTGACATGTTGGATATGGATTGAGAAATATCAGACAAGGGCGGCTCTGGGGTTTGCACCTGAGCTACTTGGAAGGTGAAACTGCTGATTCTTTAGATGGAAACGACAGGGAATAGTTTGGAGAGGAAGTTCTGGAATCCACTTTTTGACATCATACTTGTAAATACCCATCAGACACACAAAAAGAGATATTAACAAAGAAGTTAGATATTACTAAACTACAGACTAGGGATATAAATTTTCAGAAATAAAGCTGTGAGACCACAGGGGATTATTAAGACGGTGAGGTGAGGTGGAAAGGAAAAGACTGACTCCATTAGGGACTTCAGCACTTACAGACCAGTGGGGGGTGGGGGACCTCAAAGGAAAGGCTGGACCCTAAGGAGAGAGTGCGAACCATAGTGTTAAATGATGCTGAAAGGTTAATTTAAGTAAAAACTGCCAATCGGCCGTTTCATTTCACAACGTGGAAGTTTTTGGTTACCTCTTGACAAGCACCTGTTTGTCATAGGGGACTTGACAGCTGGGGTGGAGGGAGAATGAGAGAGCAAGCGGACACTGTGAAGACAGGAGAAAAATGGGGCAGTGACAAAGTTACAGGAGCATGTGGGGCCCAGTGAAGACTTGGCTAAGGAGTCTATTTGTATGTTGATGAGAAAGATGCATTAGAAAGGGGGAAATGCATCGTGCAGACTGGAGCAAGGCCTTGGAGAGGCAAGAGGGGACGGAGTCTGGTGAGCAAGGGCAGGGCTTCTGGTGGGAGCCCAGAGGTTCCTCTGTAGTCACAGGAGGGACGAGAAAGGATATGGGCATCTAGGGGTAGGTGGGTAGACAGACATGGTGCTGGGAGCTTGTGGAAGTGTTTTTTGGTTCATTTCTCAAGTCGGTTTTGTTTTCTCAGTGAAATAGAAATAAAATCATCAACTAGTTTGAGAAGAGAAAGGAAGAGATGAAATAGTTGTTTAGGAGGCCTGGAAATAAAGAATGGTTGCGGGGCAGTAATTTAAAGTGAGATCCCGAGCATGGTGATGCTAACATGTTCGTGTTTTCTTTTCCCCTCTTCCAGCTGTATTGACTGTCGTGGGTGTAAGAATAGACTGGGCAGAGTGTTGGACTTAACCTGAGTTGTATTTTAGCCTAATGGGCAGGAGAATGATTATAAAGATTGACCACGGAATTTAAGCTTAATTAGGAGGGAAAAGAGGGCCAGAGAATGTTGAAGGACAGTGACACGTGGTAGGCTCTATGGGCTTTAGGTCCTGAGGGCTTAGAGCTGGGTGCTAGACAGGGTGACTCGGAGATGTGCGTCTGTGTGTGGGGAAAGGCAGGCATGGAGATTGTGGAGGGGTTTGCGGAGTTGGTAATAACACGGCCTGGAGTGAGTGTGAAGGTTGAAGAGTGGTCACTGGAGTAGAGAAGGCTACAGACTGGGAGGCTGGGGATTTGAAAGGATCATCTATGTGGATAATGAAATTACCAAGCTCTATGGCAGGGGTGGTACTGGAGAGAGTAACAGTGTGGCCTCAGCTCAGTTCTTCATGGAGTGAGGAGTGATCCAGGCTGGGGTGGCAGACGACTGCGGCAGGGTGGGGTGGTGCTGGAATAATATGGTGATGTGGGTTGCATGTGCTGGGAGAGGAAGATAGTTGTCTAGAATGGCAATGAGGAGAAAAGAGAAGATAAAATAAGGAGGGAATCATCGAAGAAATAGTTTAAGAAAATGTCCCAGAACTGAAGGATTTGTGCTTCCAGATTGAAAAGGCCCACTAAGTCCCAGCACAGTGAGTGACGGCAGAGCCCCAACAAGGCGTCTCAGTTTGCAATTTTAGAATATTAGGAAAAATCTTCC
Source organism: Perodicticus potto (assembly GCA_963574655.1). Classification (NCBI taxonomy): domain Eukaryota; kingdom Metazoa; phylum Chordata; class Mammalia; order Primates; family Lorisidae; genus Perodicticus; species Perodicticus potto. Next base: position 15,311 of record CAUYRH010111746.1, read on the forward strand.
AGGGGGGGGGACAAAATGGGTTAGAGTTCAAGGATCAAGAATCAGAATGTCACTGAACTTCTAAATCACAGTGCTGGAAATGAAAATAAATGGATCAATGTTTTTAGAATTGTCAGGGGACATGATTTGAACCTTGTGTTCTTTACTGAGACAAGGATAATTAATAGAAAAAGTAGAATTAATATACTTTCAGGCATGTAGGATTGCAAAAAGTGTGTTTTGCACATACGCTGTCACAGCAATGTGCTAGAGAATGGGAGCAAGGGAGCATGAAAGAAGATGTGGGTGACGGGGAGAAGGGCCCAGAGAACGAGAGAATCGCCAGGGTGGCTGGTGTGTAGCAGGCCAGGAAGCAGTGTTGGAGCAAATCAGAAGGCTCTGCAGAAATGCCTCCAGGTTAGAATGGATAGTATGTCCGAGAATACTGGAAGTATTGAGAGGAGTAGATAATTGTGGAAGAGTTTAGGAAAAAAATTAAGAAAAAAATCAAAACAAGAAATTAAAAAAGATAGTAATAACTGCAGCGAAAAGGTTTAAGAAAGGAAATGTGGTTCTGTATTGCATGGCTCATTTGTAAATACTATTTACTGAATTGTAACAATGTAAATACTGAGTATTGGCCTTATAAAAATCAGAACTATATTGGGAGACAGTTGTTGGGTATGTTTGTGGTGCTGGGTTTCAGAAAAGAAATTTATCATCTTCCATAGTGAGAACTCAAAAGATAATATGACCCTTTTTATAAATATGTATGTGTATTTCTCTTATCAGAAAGGAGGAGTATGAGAATGCCATCTAAAGTCTCAGAGGTAAATAGCAGAAGAGATAGTGAAAGAGCTGAAAGTGACTGTCCCTCGCGAATTGGAAATGGGCTAGAGGGTGGGAGACAGCTATTTTTGTTAATAAGCCTGAATATGCCTTGTAGGATTGTTTGTCAATAAGTATGTTTGGTTAATAGTAAACTAACCCAGAACCAATATACACAGACAGGCACAGACATAAAAATAACATGGAAAGTTGTATGGTACATTCATGTTCTCTTCCTACTACTAGAAAAAAATTATCCCAAATTTGGGCAGTGCCTGTGGCTCATCGAGTAGGCCGCCGGCCCCATATACCGAAGGTGGCAGGTTCAAACCCAGCCTCTGCCGAACTGCAAAACAGAAAAATAGCCGCGCGTTGTGGTGGGCGCCTGTAGTCCCAGCTACTCGGGAGGCTGAGGCAAGAGAATTGCCTAAGCCCAGGAGTTGGAGGTTGCTGTGAGCAGTGTGATGCCACGGCGCTCTACCGAGGGCTATAAAGTGAGAGTCTGTCTATACAAAAAAAAAAAAAAAATTATCCCAAATTTGTCACAAATTATATTCTCAATTCCCTCTTAATTCTTCTCTTACTTTGAATAGCATAGACTTTTTATAACTTCTGTAACTGTCTGCACTTAAAGGCAGTTAAATACCCAACTGGGATGCTGCAGAGGATTTTTCTTTAAGTATAGCAGACTATAAAGCACGCAGGACAGTCCATGCTCAGAACAGAAACTGAGGCC